>JAIPRK010000550.1:0-139722 GCA_025469195.1 Chaitophorus viminalis | reverse complement strand
ACACACACACACACACACACACACACACACACACACACACACACACACACACACACACACACACACACACACACACACACACACACACACACACACACACACACACACACACACACACACACAACATTAGTGTTTCGGTTTCCTTGACGGAGGGGAGAGAGGAAGAAACGATAAGGGTACATCCGTGCGTGACTGGAGTACTTGAACCGTGGACTTGAAAGAGTCGTCGACGTCAAAAACGAGTACTACCTTCCGTCTGGGATAGCCTGACACGATGAGAAATATAATATTACTCGGTAGACTACCGATACAACAATGCGAGCACTGAGCATAATATGTGTAACGCATACAATATGTATGTAGTATTAAAAGTTTAGAACTTTAGAAATTTAGAACCACTGTACTGCCTATTACAGGCGAGGGATAATTTCGTTGACATTGTTTTATTTTTACCTTAGTCTACGTACCTCCATTAATTATTGGACACGAACGATTTTTGCGTTCAATTTCTTACTTATTTACACGAAACAACGTGTTGTTACATTTTGATCTATTTTTGTATTATTATAGGAAAAAAAAAATATATGAAAAATATAATTTCCGTGGAAAAAGAAAGAGGCGTAAATGGCGAATAAACAACTGGTAGTAGATTATAATATGTGTAACACATACGCACAGTACGCATGTATACTACGTAGTACAATAAACATACACGCACGATTCTCGTAATCGTTTCAATTAGCCCGAATAGAATGTCGTAGAACAGGAAAGAAATAAGTACTTACATCGATACCATGCGGCACGCAGTAGTAGGTTAATGTTTACATTGCTATGAACGACAAAAACAACAATATTAGAACGTCATCCGTCGCGGCATGTGTGATGGCCGCGATCTACTCGGGTAAAATATAATGCGTGTTCCGTTTAAATTTTCATCAATGTTAATTGTCGAATTGAGCTGTGGCAAGAGAAACGATTTCCAAACGAAAAAGTATGGCATCGAATAAAGGAACTAAATACATCTGGTGTAGGTGTTTTGCTAAAGTTATAATAAAGTTTGATTGTTTTAAAAGAAAAGAAAAACCAAGAAAATTAAATTTTTTTATTCATCATTTTATCCGAAGCAATTTGATATCACCCAGGATGGAAGAACTTTTTCAGAGATTTGATGTTCGTGCCAACTTGGCCGCTTTGAGGATTTTACACAAAAGCACGTTTTAACAATTAATATAAACATCAGTTTACACATTGGTGTGCACATCTTGAATGAGTGCTACAATAAATAATGTGCTGTTATTAAAAATGTTGTTCACCGATACACGTTAGATGGTAGATTTGTCGTTAAAACACAATATTTTTTTACTTTATTGGTCTATTATGGTTGAATTTTAATCGTATCTACAATGTATTCATTTTTGCTTTAGATTTGAAATTTCGGGAAAAATACTATAGCAAAAACTACGAAATTTCTTTAACTGTGATTATGCGATGTGTGAACATCACAGAAAAGATTGAGGAAAACAGTTACGCTCGACAATACAAACAGTACGCGCTATCTATCGGTGAACACGTTTCCCGAATGTTTCTCGCGAGCGGACGGCCAGAGATCGTTACTGACGCAACGAGACGTTCGGTTTCTAATTTTTCAGAAAATGATTAGCGATATCTATGATTTGATAAGTACCATAATCGTGTTGCTTAGAAAAGGTTTTTGGTTTTTATTTTTATATGTTCATACAATATTCCGTTTTGAAAATTATTATTTTAACGTGTGTCGTCAAAAAACAAGTGTGTTATTTTTTTGTGGGTCATTCATGATTTTCGTAAGTAACGAAAATCCCCAATTTCCCTCCATGGACATGCGCAACCGGCATACTCAATGACTTAATGTCATATATATTTATCGACCACCAATGAAGTAATAACAAACGATGATAAAATATGTCATATTATTACGAGGTTTTACGGCACCGCGAAATGACCAAACGTACTGAAAATAAATAAAAATCAAGTGCTACGAAGCAGTCTCCTCAATATCGGTCGTTAGGGACTAGGAACTAAAATGTATAAATTTTAGGGAAAATTATCGACATTATATCAAGGCGAATAAATACAACAATTAAAACAAACATTCATTTTACAAATCGAGAGGGAAAAGGGCGAGGAAAATAATAGTCAATTTCTCGAGACTCCTGAGTAGAACCGTGTGAGTTGAACTAAAGTATGAGACTTCATGAGCAAAAAAAGTCAACATAAATTATTTAATAATAACAAAACTCGCATTTTTTATACAGCTGGACTGCGAGCAAAGAATATATATCTAAGAGTTTATTTTTATACGCATATGGCATATAGCATAAAAGTATCATAAAATCATAAATCGTCATAATTCATACACCGAATGTGTAGTGGTAAGGATTGCAGATAGTTCATACCTCGGTTCATACAGTATATTACAATGAATTAAAAATATCTATTCCGCATACAAGGTACGAAAATACAAAAATACGAGATCCATCAATATTGATTACCAGGAAATTCACACTCAAAATCAAAATTTATGATTAATTTCAATAATATACTAAAACACGAAAAGAAAATTACAATAAATGTAATATTTTCTTTTCAAATCAAGTGTTTAATAGAATTTTAATACTTCGAAATACACAATTGCAATTAATTACTATAAACACTATGTACGCATCTTTGTACATTATGCATAGATTCTTTATTTATTTATATTATTGTTGTTGCAAACTTAGAAAGACTTAGAAAGAACTTAGAAAATTATGCAACGGACATGATATTAAATACCAATCAGAACATTGTTTAATGTTTTATACATAACCTAATGTACGAATAATAAATAACGTATATACAAATCTTCAGACGTTGCAGTTTTATCTGTATTCAACAGTAATATTTGAATCGATTGAAATGGTAATATTGTAATTGTTGACTTTAATAAAATAATAGATTTCAGTTGGTGAAATGTTCATAAATAAAATAAGTAGCTTAATATTCTTGTCGTATCTAAATACATTTATTATGAGAATACGTCTAGAAGAGCATACTATGTACAGTATTGTAGTGGTTGTATTGTATATAGGTGCCTACAATTTAAAATCATAAAACGTTTATTGTAGGTATTTTATAATGACTCGGTTTGCTATGACGCGCAATAAAAATTCATAGAACTTAAATATTTAAAGACACGTATCGACGTATCTATCCTGCAATATTTACCGCCTGTGCTTGCGAATAGTGTATTTTCTAAACATCAATAATTTAATATTATACGGTCTGATGTCAATTCAACACCATTGTAGTCGACTTAGATCTGCTCTCGACAATATGTCTTACGTAACCTCATGGGTGTCAGATATATTTTGTTTGGGTGATAACGTCAACGTAATTAAAATATTCCCATGGCAAAAATAAACAATTGAAAGCGTAACACAACAATGCGACACGTGTGAATTGGTGAAAGTGTGCGATGCGTCAAATCGACGGAAAACAGAAGTCGTGCGAATTTTCTGTGTGCAACGTCCCATTGTATAGACACGATTACGCAGTAATTTTAAATAAATAATAATCTTCCCGAAATATTGCATGCGTGTCTTTAGTATTTTTATATTTATGTTTTCGAGCTCTTTTATGATGAAGTAATCAACCATAGGCATAGATATAAATAAAAAAAAGTAAAAATTAAAAAAAATATACGTAAACATACCTACCTAGTAAATTATACTATAAAATTAAATAATTTTATTATTTTTTTTTTATATATATTGCATTACATCCAGTACACAAATGTGTAACTAAACTTCCCAATGTACTCAAAAATTTTAAATTAAAAAAAGGAAAACAAAAAAAACATTGTATACAAATTTCAATAATCGATTTTCCTTCACAGTTTATAAACATCTAAAACCTACTAGGATAATTGAAAAGTGACTGTCAACGTATAAAAAAGTAAATGTATAAAATCAAAAGAAATATAATTTCAATTATTTTGAAATATATAGTTTTGAAATACATGTACAACTTACTACAGTTCGATCATACTACATAATAGCTCGATAATAAATTGAACGAACATTTTGTTTTACCACATAATATAAGTATATACGTGTAAAATTGACAAAGGAAAAAAGGAATGAATTTGTATCACAGCGATCGTGTTGATTTGTTTTTACTAATACACATTTATAAAAAAATATACATACACGTTATATTATACTCGGACGTATAGAATTATTATACACTATATAAAACCGGGCGGAGTTTTAGAATTATAATAATCGAAAAAAAGCATTATCAATGCAAGTCAACAGTGCGAATCGTACCAATAAACTTTTCACAAACCTTTCCGGTGGGTGTGACAAATCGAATTACCCGTCTTCCTGCCTAAACGACCGAAATCGGTTGTTATTGCAGTGTTCGCGAACAGGGCAGCGGTGGTCTAGGGGTCTGCAGATAAATAATAATAACAGTAACGAATAGCGAGGGGGACTGCAGATTTTAAGAGGTCATCGGATTGGCAGCAAGGTGGCGGAGTGTAAGTGTACGAAGTGTACAAGATTACAAGGACTATACGACGACGATGACTATGACGCAGACAAATGATGAATTATTTCTCTAACAGACGATCTGCAATTATAGGCTTAATTAAGTTTATCCGACGGAGGAAGAAAATCGAAAAGCGTAAAAAGATGCTGACCATGACCAAACAGAGAACAATAGGGTTTCTTGACCCAGGGCGGCGATTTCAGTTCGTATATATAATGTATATAAATATATAAACATTTGCGGGTTTGCGGTGACACGGTTGAAGTTCACTAACCGTACTTCGGAGATGAATTGGCAACAGAAATCGAATACAGTAAGCGAAACAGAAACTGCAGCAGTTATCTGGAATTCGCACGGGAAAGGAAGCGACCGTTCGTAATCCTACTCTACTTGTACATCACTTACAAAACCAAGAATTTATAAAAAGACTTTTTCAAACCGACGGGTTATTGACGATTTCAGTTTCAGCACCTCTGAGGTTTTAAGTCTATACAGTTACGTCCATAAGTCTCATCATTCGGTGATACAGGATACAATTGGGAATTACAAGCATAGAAATTATAGAAAGCGAGGCCAATAATAAATATATAGGTATGTTTGTGTAAATGCGAGTATATGTGATGCACTAATGCTTATGATTGCTGCCATAACGTAAGGCAGCTGTGGTCATTTCGAGGTACAATAAAGTTTTTTAAATTTTTATTTTTATTTTTTAATACCGAGAAAGACGATATACCGCACAGCCAAGGTCAATGGGTGATTAATGGTATACTACTCTGCGTAGAAGAAAATAGTCGGAAAACAAACATGTATTAAACACAATAGACCGTAGGTAGTAGGCACATTTTATTATGTGTGTTGTATACATGGCAGAAGGATCTCGTAAATATTGTACACAATACCGGGGTACATATTATGGCCGTCGTCTGCACTACTGCACAGTACTTATACTTATATAAGTATAAGTATACTATTATATATTATTATATATATATTACTATTATCTATTATATACTACTTATACCTATACTTCTGCGCCAGGGCATACAGTGTTACATCTATTTTCTTATATATTTATTACCATTACTGTTATTAATATTATTTTGAATCGTAAGCACACGCGATTTCTCGTCCAAACAATGTCCAGGAATCCTACACGACCACCATCATCTTCGAAACCGTGTAATAATAATAATAATAATAATAATAATAATAATAATAATGAAGACGGCAGCATACGGCGGCGGTCGCTTTTTTACGATTTCCACCATACTGTGAGTGAAGGTAACAAGTACAATAATTATTATAGTCGCTGCTTTATTCATTATAAATATATAATAATTATTTATTAGTATTTTCTCAAAATTCAATTGGCAGGATTATAAGAAAAAATAAAACTAAGGCGGAGCACACAACGAACAAACACAATATGTCAAAAATAAAAGCACGGTTTAACGCGTGGTTTGTGTACATTACTTAAGTTGTAAATAAGTTCTCACGACGTCTAAAGCTCGTGATTTATTTTAATTTTATTGTTGGATACAAATTGTATCCTTTGAACATGACAAGCACGTGTCAGCAGATTTATTAAAACAAAAATCTAAATCTTTCATTTTATTCGTAAAAAGAGTCCCCCACTGAGAGTTCATGTCTCTAGTATACGTGTGGTGTACTGCTTGGCGTTCTTGTATACGCAGGGAAACAAGATCGCATGTATTTCTACGAATGTAATAAACAATTTTCGCACGTTTTTTTATAACTCATAAGATTAAGAGGTAGCTAAGTATTATAGTGTTATGTAGTTATAGATACAGATCTCAGGAGTCGTGTACGCGAAATTTATCGCAGTTGTAATTTATAAAAGCTCGAGTTTAATAAAAGATTAGCCTCTATTCAAATGGCATCGTCTCCTTTTTAATTTTTGAAACGGTTCCAAGTACAACGTCACTTTTATATATATATATATATATGCGTATTTCTTATATATACTGTACGTTTCGTTATTTTCAAACATTTATAAACCGTAATACTATGTGTAGTGGTATAGTTTTGATCAATATTAAACGAAGAACATATTATTAGCACAAAATCTTTAATGAAATAATTGTAATCGTTGCAAAACATTAGAAACACGTATTCGTTCGCCTAAGTAAAAATAACAACAATAATAATATTATTAACAATGACGACACGACATGACATTTAAAAAGATACATCACGTGCAAGAAAAATTCGTTTTTAACCAAGAGCGATTCAATTAGAATGAACGCGTTAAGTGCTCGTCATGTGCGCGCGCGGGGCGTTTCAAAAAAAAAAAATTATTTGCCAACAAAACAGTTGTTTATTTTTAAATCATTATTTCGACAAATGCGTACTTCTGGGAATATAATTACTCCTGGGTTTTTAAGGTAACAATAATAGGAAACGAAGTGTACAAAATACACCTTTAAATGGTCCCTCTGCTACAGATCCGTTGCCCATTAGTATAACTATTGCTGCTAATATTACTATATTATTGTTATAGGTAGTATAAGAATTTTAGTTTGGTTATGATTTTCATTATACAAGGGTTTTTATTAAAATCAATAGAAACAATTATCAACACTAAAACTTTGGGAGGACGAAGACATTTCAGTGGGATATAATCCTAGAACACTGTCCTTGCAAACTGTATACGCATATATGCTACTTTGCTGCTACTACTGCAAAGATAAGATTCATTAACTGTTGTGTACTGTTCACACGCCGAGCAACCCGTATCGGACTCTAAAAAAACCGGAATGACACTCGTTTCAGCCCGCATGCGTGTATAATATGAGCGTTCGGCTTCAATCCCTTATTATACAAGAGCGACGTCTCCTCGCGCACAATAATATCATATATAGACACATCTGTTCTTGGTTTCTAAATTTAATCTTTTCCCCGCGCGCATATACATACTGCTATTTACGAAGGATATGGAAGACGACAATAATAACAACGCGCGGTGGAGAAAAGGAACAAACCACATACTGCTGCCGCGCGGTCCCCCTTGTCAACGACTGATGGTACATCGCGGCGATAACGAGAAAAGGCGCTCGAGCCGCACTACAGTACAGTATCTAATCATTGTTCTTCCGGTTACGGAAGGTTCACCGTGGCGGTCCCAATCCACTTTCGTCAACATCGGAAACGATTTTATTATTTATGTTTCATATAATTAGAAGCCCACACTCAGCGCATACGTGTACACAAGGAACAGCACGTACCGTACAATGATGGCGGCGAAGAGAGGTTGGCCTAAGTCCAAATAACAGAAAACATAATATTGAGTTCGGTTGTAATTGCTCCGCTTAAAAACATTCTTGTTTTGACAATGTGATGGTGAGAAGTTCACTTAGTTTTCCAAAACTCTTCCGAGCAAAATTGTATAAATAAAGTACATACATTTGTATTTTTTGTTGGCATTAGTGGACGCGGAGGAGTGATATAAAGCCCGGAGAAGCCCACACTTGTCGCCGTGCGTTTAACCATTTTAGGACCATACGTATAGCAGACGACGAGAATAATATACGTATAATCAGTTGAAACGAAAGACATTTAACCAGAAAATAACATTTATGTACTTTAATGTATGCGACTTTCTTCTATATTAATATCCGAGTATCGGTAATAAATCATTTACATGCCATGACAAATATTCTATGGTCACTTTTAAGCCGTGATCGAGTAATTATAAAGGGCAGTGTTATATAACGTGTTAATAATATGAAGTACGTATTATACATAAACAATAAAACCATAAATTATTAAGGTCAAAAGTTTTTTGTTACAAATTCTCATACATAAACCGAAAAAGACTTGATATATTTTAGGTTTATTTATCTATATAGGTTTTTTTTTTAATTGGATTCATGAAAACCGTTTTCATTAGCGCGCTAGTGAAATAATGACCTAGAAAATTCTGAAAAAAAAAATGTCCTATAATTAAATATTATAATATAGATTAGGAAAATAAAAGAAGTTTGTGTCATACTATATACATACAGCTATTTTTTTTAGGATATTATTTTAATTTCATTATTACATATCATAGACATATTTATTATTGTTAAATATATTTATAGTTCGAAATATAATTGAACGCGCAAGACATTTTATTGACCAATAAATGTGTAGTCGTTCTAAACTTAGTCGGACTATAGTATACTTTAATGACTATAGTGATACGAGTGCAGTCATCGGTCAAACTCTACCAACTGAGACGACTTGGCTGCGCTTTAATACTTTTATTTTTTTAGTTTAACACAGTTTTGTCGAATCCCATCGAACAGTATAATCTCGTTTAGTTAAGTTAATCTGATCTGGGATCTAGGTAGGTGGATATTTGCTCCAAAAATAAAATATCCCTTGGCTAATATTATACAACTTTGACCTATTTATAGCCAAATGTTAAACCTACCTAAGTTTCAACGAATTTATTCACATGTAAAATGTACATAAGCATTAATATTTTTAAATGTTGGCCTGATTTACTTTCCAATGGAAATGCCAATCCACAAAAAAAAATCATTTTTTACAACCACGGTGACTTTGAATACATAAAATATGTTTCAAAGATTTAAGTAAATTATTTTCGATTAGATAATTGATACATTTTTTAGATCACGTCATAATGACAACACATTTGTTGTATGATTTAAATTTCTTTTTAATAATATCTATAACCAAACATCTAAAGTACCTACTATTAAATTATCATACGTAATAGTATGTTATCATTATTTGTTAATTTTTAAATAATTTTGTTTTTATTATTTTTAATAGACTTATTTTATTCAAATATGCATTATTTTATAGAATTAAAATAAAAAACTATATAGTGTTATACGTTATCACTATGACTGTTAAGTGTTATGTTGATTAAGATAATGTCATAAAAAATAATCAAAAAGAAAGAGATGCATTCTTTCGTGAAAATATTATTATATAATATTATAATCAGCAATGTTTTTATCGATCGCAGTATAGTAATTAATATAACTGAATACATATTATTTTCAAACGATACATCCGACATAAACATATAAATTGTTATATAATTTTTCTTTTTGCTTTAACGTGAGTAGCAGGTGAATTCAATGATTGTTTTTATGACTTGATAGATTTAATAACAAAGTTTTAAGTATTTGAATAATATGATATTAAAAAAAAAGAAACAATGCTTTAAAACGAATTTAATGAATTAAAATATAAATCTGAGAAGTATAAAATATTATATACCTAATGATTATATAATGAAATCTAATTTTAATTAAATTTTGAAGGAAAAAATAAACGTGACATTGGGTAATGTTTGCAGAAAGTATAATGAATAATATCAGCATATAATATACACTAATTATTTTACACAAATATTTTTAGAATTGTTCAAAAAGTAGGTACCTAATTTAGTTGTTTAGTAATTAATTTAAAAGAATGGCGTGTCAAATTTTAATAAAAATGATATATGCATAATATTGAAAATAAACATAAATTACTAACATATGTATAATAGAATTTTATAATAGATATTTCGTCACATGTTAAATATAATTAATATTATAAATTAAAGTTCACTTTTTAACGTACTAAAATAATAACGAGAACAACAAATGGAAAAGACTTTGCCGAGGAATTTCATTTTAACTCCCATCAATGTTAATTTTTGAAACATTTCCAAGCCTATAATCTTATTGATTTCATTAATAGATTTTCCAAGATTATTACTGTCATTTGAAATAGCATAAATCATTGAGATTGTATATAAATAATTCTTAACATCAATAAACAACATAAATAACAACATACATTTTCTGGAAAATAAGATATCAATTAATAAAGACCATCATATATATACTATTATATATGGACGTTTTTTTACTAATTTTGATCAAAAAGTGATATGAATCCATCTTGTAATAGTAATTATTATTTTATATGCTGCAAATCGATGTACATTATGTAAACTAAACAATAAGGAAATAATGGAACAAGATACTTGGTTATATCCAAAATAAAAAATAACGATTCTGAACGGAGTTAATATGTTTGTCTAAAATGTGTATATAATAATATAGTATTTTATATTTAAATTGAATTATAATGCAATTTCGTAAAAATTTAAATTTCAGTCATAACATTTTTTATTTTAAATCCGGTAGAAATTTTTTTATATATTTTTGAAGATTAACTTATGGACGACCTGGTGTTAAAATTTTGAACCTTAGTTATAACCAGAAAAAATTTTATAAATTTTTATCTATAAAATAACTTGCAAATTATCGTGATTTTCACACATTTTATACAAATTTGAGCTTTATGGGCTAGTAAAAAAATTTGAGTGAAACGATCTCCAATATTTTTTAATAACGATAAGTTAAACTTATTATAAACCTTGTATTAAATTTTCAAAAGTTTTTAGCCAGTCAATTAATTCATAGATGTTTAAAAATTTTTTTTTACAAAAATCAAAAATTTAAATTGTCCATTAATATGTCAAAATACTTTGAAAACATAACCACGTATAGAGAATGTCAATATAAAGATTTGGTGAAAATTTCAAGTTGTTGTGGTTTTTTGTTTTTGAGTTAGAGCATTTTAAAAAAATGTATTTTGTAATTTTTTTATCATTTTTTTTAAAAAATATTAAAAAAGTTGGATTTTTGACTTGCCCAAGTACCATCAATATTGCTGTTTAAGCAAATCGAAGCATTTTTACTGCCAAAAAAGGTGTCGTTAGACAAAAAAAAAAAAATACACACATTGTAAAATCAATAGATTCCATCACTCCGTTCAGAATCTAAAACTGTAGTATATGAAATATAATACATGAAATCATAATAACAATACGAGCTGGTTATATCAAGATCGCATACGTTTGATCAAAATGTTCATTGGAGGCATTTAATATTTGTTTCAAGGACGGGGATTATAAAATGTTTTTAGACAGTCGGAAAATATCATAATGGTTTTATTTTATTTACGATTGAAAACTCTAACACAATGGGGGTCGCCAATAATTTTACATATAGTTAAAAAGTAATTAAGTAAAGTTATTAAGTAAAAATATATTATTATACACTTACATAATTTTGGTAGGAAGGGGGGTCGTATTATCAAAATAAATAATTTTGGGGGTCGTGGATCAAAAAAGGTTGCGCACCACTGCTTTAACAGAACATTTTCAGAAATTGAACTCGAATCGTATTCTGCACCAAGAATTATCATCAGAAATGATGTATAATTATGATGTTCTACTCGAGAAAATGTTATCTAATATGTACAGCATGGCTAATTTTTTTGCTTTTTTCTTGCTTTAAAAATCAATCATTGGATTGACTATAGAGAATATTATGTAAAATTGATAAATATTGATTTTTTTCTGTTTTTCATAACATAGATAACATGTAATTATAAAATACAGACAAAAATCGTATTTTTCGAGGGGGAGCATATAGAGTAATTCTAGATCGTTAAATACATGATTATTAACTGTAGCTACAGAGAAAGTCAAGTCAACGTACAAATACCGTACTCAATGAGCACTTAGTATCAACATGATAAATAAATACATCGTTAACAGTGGTGTGTCTTATTTAGGGAGACAGTATTCTGAAGGTTAGGTTAGGTTAGACACTCAATCTTAAAATCCTTCCAAGTTTAGTGATATTGTTATAGATAACATTAAATAATAACTATGTTTTCTATCTTATAAAAATGTATGATACGTTTGCTTCGTCGCATAGGTTACTCATGTCTTATTAATTCCATATCATTTATAATTGTTGATAATATTTTTAAGTTTTGATATTATAACGATAAATTAGGCACCAAAATAATAAATTTATCAATGTTGTGTTTTTTTGTTAGCTATAAGCAAGAGGGCGAGTAATGCGGTAGTATCACAGCATACAAAAAATTTACTTTCGACACTTCAAAAATGTTCCGAAATACGTAAATTAATTTATTATATAAATTAACTGATGTTATAATAAACGATATATAAAACAAAACTACACTGTTTGTAAACTAAGTACCTAAAATGTAATAAGACTCAAACTTTCGACACAAAACTATAACCGTACGCGTTGAAATTCGCTATACTTAGACTGGTATAATTCGATTTGGTTCTCATAAATTTCATCGCACCAGGCCACCAGCTCAGCAAGTAATTGTGACTCATAAATGGGTAGTAATGGGATTTTATCGACTCTATAGACATTATAGAATCTATTATAGAGTCTAGACTAATCCAGCCATAGTAACGTTATCGTTTAAATTCTTCGATATGAAATTATTAGCATCATATTTCAAATTTACAACATTCTGGAGATATGATTGACGCTTTTTCAATACCTATACATTAGTACAGTCATTACTTATTAGTTATTACTATTATTAGTTATTAGTTTTTCCACATTTTGTAATACAGGTACAGCACGGGTATGATAATGTATATGCATGTGGGACAGGTGTTGTTGCTATAAAAATATGATAGAATAGCAACCCGTTATTAAAATTTTTTTTTTTTGAACAATACGCTATTAATTACTAATTATGTACCGTATAGAAATACCGACATACATATAAATTATTCTTCATCTGTTTATATAATATTAATAATCATTTTATTGAGTTTGAATGTCCACAGAGAAAGCCTCATTTTTAAAGACAATCTTTAAAAATTGATTTATATATTTCGATGAATGGTAATTTTGATTAGCCCCGTCGCTCGATCATGGTTTTTTTTCAACAATCGCGTGGGATTCGAAGTTTACCCTTAGTAAAAATGCATAGTCGCATTGAACAATGATAGACATTGTTATCACCGTATATTAATATTCAACTGTATCTAAATTATAAATACACCACCCACATATTACATATTTATTATATAATACATATTAATTATGTTTATAATTTTTTTTTCAATTTTATACCGACCTCCAGTTTAGTTTTATCATAATTTATAAGTTATAAAACATCAAAATAAATACAAAGCGAAAGCTAACGTTTTTTAACTTATCAATAAGTTATTTAAACTTTAGTTATATATTAAAATATGTGGAGCTGAAATGATATATAATGATAGCAATTATATGCACCATGCACATCTATGTCCATATGAAAAATCCATGTGACCATTTCGTTAGTAATAAAATTTCGTATTTATATAGGAGTTGCAGAGCTCTCAAAATGACAAAATGCATCGAGAAACATATATCTATATCTCTATATATATATATATGATAGAAGTCTTCACGACGCACCCATAATAACTCATTATTCATTATTCTGGTTAAACGGTTAATGTTTATAATTGTGCGTGCATATAGTATATCGTATACAATACAGTTCACAACAGTTCAGTGGGCCAATTGTTTCGGATCGGAGGTCGGCAACCTTTTTACTTCCACGGGCCAAAAACATCTTGAAAACTTAAGATGGTCACATTGGAATAATTAAAACGTCTGAAATACATTAAAAACCTCAAGATTCATAAGACGACGAGTTTCAATGTTCGGCCAGTTGTAAAATAAGATTTCAACACATTAAGCTGTATAATACACATACTTATTGAAAACACAATATTGCACAACACTTGTTTCAAGTAGGTATAAAATGGAAAATTAAATAACAGTAAAATCTGTAGCAAATGAGTGGATAAAATGATCACCCGAAAAATAGATATTCGATTTGTACTCCATAAATAAGTTTCGGCGAGTATATTACATCTAAAATATATAATGACATAAAATAGCATGTCCCAATTGACTGACCGACGGATTCATCATGGCATAGCCGGAACCGCTGGACGAATGGGACTGAAATTTAGCATACAGAAAGCTATAATGCAATCCGCTAAGAATAGATTTTTAAAAATTCAATCCCCAAGGAATGGAAATAAAAATTATCACCAAACCGGAACCACTATTATATCTATACCTAGTGTATCTTGATTAATTACAGCTTTCAACCTGGTGTTATTTACAATAATAATTCATTTAATCATACAACTGGCAAGTTAAGTTCCGGAAAATGCCGGATAGTGAAAGCTAATAATATTATACAGTATAGGATGGCACTTAATACAATATGCATTATTGATTCATAAACAAACTGCGTTATCAAGCGATTTAGATAAAAGAAAAACAACGCGTAATATTCAACGGAAGCACAACGTCATAATGATATATTTATTCATATGCGGACTCGTTAATTTTACGCCATGTTATAGTCTCATCAACACAAGGCACTCGATAATAAACCTTATAAACGCGTATACGAACGATTATAACGTCAATGCGTATATAACGGCGATGTGGCCACACCTAGTTTTTTAATCAACAAGCACAGTAATAATAGTAATATTATTAATAATAATAATAATAATGATAATAACAATAATAATAATAATAATAATAATAATAATAATAATAATAATATGACGACGACGACGTGGTAACTGCAACTATTATTATCTCGTGCGGGAGAAACAATCGGCGTCGTCGTCGTACCAGAGAACAACGACGCGGAATACACGTCGATTCGATCATCGTTATATTATAATATAATATTGTAGCTATATATATATATTATTGTAAAATTATAATATTATTGTTATTTCGAATCTACTCTGGTAAGAGGAGAAAATAATTAGTACAACCTACGAAGCGACCATATGCGCGATCGCGTCGTGTTTGTGTGTGGTGCACACGCGAAGAATAATAAACACGAAACAGATGACGGGCGCGCGTTTCTCTATAATATATAGTCGAAGATTTGTCTGAAGATTAAACGCATGTCGCGCACCACGCATTGTACATAATATCAAAAAAAATTAAAAGTATTACGCATACGCACCGTTCGCAAACCGCTGCAGTTGTAATCGTCAACCGCAGAGAGCGAATTCGAGCGCGACGGCCGTCCCTGTGCGTTATTATTATTCATAGACTTGCAGGTGACTCACACTTGCACCGGAGAGAGCCTATACCGTTTGGAATACGCGGGGAATATACGATAATAAACTGTGCAGAGGGAGTGGGAGAGAGAGAGAGAGAGAGAGAGAGAACTGGGAAATCGATATATGCACTATAATACGTATACGAGTTTACGCGTACAACACACATCACCGTATACACTATACAGGTACCTCCGGCAT
Organism: Chaitophorus viminalis; assembly: GCA_025469195.1. Lineage (NCBI taxonomy): Eukaryota > Metazoa > Arthropoda > Insecta > Hemiptera > Aphididae > Chaitophorus > Chaitophorus viminalis. Next base: position 123,968 of record JAIPRK010000550.1, on the reverse strand, counting down.
GTATGTGGAGAAAAATAAAAAACGTGAACCAAGAACGCACCACCCACGCACAATGGTGACGTCGTCATCGTAACTGTTAATTCGACACCCGTATTATTATTATTATTATTATTATTGTTATTATTATGATACGGGGGGTCAACACACGTGCGCCAAGTGTAAAATACGCTTTGAGTTTATTCGCCTGTTTTCGATTATAGAATTTGCGCGTTCACTGCACCGCGCACGAAGCAGTACAACTGGTGGCGGCACGCGATTACACTTTATAGTAGGTATAGTAGTTGTATACAATATCACTGCCCCAGTTGTATTACTTTTGGTGCACGCAGAAGTAGGATTTTCAACGTTTTACAATTTTTATGGAAAATATGCTCGGAAGGATCATTTATTATGTAAGTACGACGGCTCTGCAGACGTTTATAGATTATGAATACGTTTTTTGATCAAAAAATCTTGGTTCTCCTTCTGAAAAAAATCGAAAAATATTCTCGGTTCCTCATTGCGGTTCTGTTACTCGTCATGACAAATTACATTTATACCGAAATAGTGCGTACAAAGAAAATTAAAAAAGACTATTGCGCCGCCCGAGAGAAAAACGACTGAAGCACAAATGTAATTCTTGAACCCAGTCAACTTGCCGATTAATGATTGCAGAGGAAAAAATAGTCAAACATGATGGATCTCCTATTATTAGATGCAATATATATAAAGTCATGACGACAACATCGCAGTATCAATATGGTTAATGATTTCTTGTTCATGTGCCTTGTGTCTATAATGTATATTACATAGTAATGTAGTCAATCTTATTGTTTCTCTATAGATGCGTAGCATTTAGTATAATAAGGAGGTTACAATTTAAGTATGTGAAAAGTAAAATCACATAATTCAATAAATAAAATAAATGGTAAAAAAAAAAAATATGTACAAGGGAGGCTTTAGACCTATTAGCCCCACTTGGCAGTGTCACTATATTTCTTACAATGTATTCGTCAAACGAATACAGAATCTACAACAATAATTTCAATAACATACAAAAAAATCTATTCGAGTTCGCATGTAGCGGATATTATATTAATATATTATACCACGCACATTCAATCCATTACAAATATTATTATCGATTTGGTTAAATATAATAATTGAAGTTAATCATTATATTTGTCTACATATAAATCATAATAATAACAGACAGTTTCTGTACAAAACTATTAGCATTTAAATGTATTTGCGTATGAATATATAAATATATACTACACATGTATTAATATCTATTATACGTGTCAAATAATATCCAACAAACAAAAATATGAATTAATATTTAAAATTATTGTTTAATTTACGACCAATAAACTAACACAAACTGTGGAGTACCTGGCACGTTTTCCTGATATTGCTTATATTATTGAACGCAAATAAACATGATGACAAATCACTGAAACGTTTGCAAGATAATTTATTTCGTCCTAATATTGCCGTTTGTTTATATTTTAGTTATCATTAATTTAAACGACATCTCGCGATGCAGTAGTGTCGAATGCCAATACACCTCCAAAGAGTAAATCACAAGACATATATACAAAGCTATAGTAGTAAGTGCGGTGACGTGTTATACAGATTCATCTGTAGTAGAGCAACCGTGTAGTCTTTTACTACAGTAGTATTTGTTGACTGTTTATAGTTATATACGTTCGGTTTGTACACTGATTTTATTTTCTATGCCAAACATGGAAAATAAATACAATATAAATAAACGTATACAATTATATGTATAATGACAAATATTATAATAAAGCACACATATTAAATACACATTAACATTGAATGTCGTAAAACGGACGTGATAAAAATTCGTGAACGACACGGCACTGCACAATATTATAATATCAACGCCACTATTGTATTATAATATCATTAAAATTCATTTCGAGAACGTGATTTGTCATTGCAGTGTATCGTTTGGATTTCCACGTGCTCGGGAATAATCTCCACAGTGGAGTAGACAAGTTCGGAAGCGATTAATTATTCCGATCGATGTGGTGGTGGTTGCGAGTGGAGTTCGCACCTGGTCTCCCGCACAATATTAACAAACGTACAATAGCATTCGATTAACTACAATAGGAGACGCCGCGCAGTCGAGAGATATACCGCCGCGTTTCCGTGCAATATACATATACCGCAATTATGGAGCTGAACGCAGAGAGTTGGGTAAAACTGCAGGCGACGACGATATTATAATAAATTGCATCCGATTGCAAGGACCAAATATATAAATAAGCGGCATAATGGAATAAATTATCGTAAAATGCGATTGCATCTATAACCTACTCAAGAAAAAAATACAGTTGTCAACGACTAGTCAAGCACGATGCGTATACTGGGTTCATCAACTAGTTAATCATAGTTAAACATTTTAAAAATCGGCGCACCAAATTATTTATAACGAAAAATAACATTTTAAGTTAAAACGACGTCGTAACCTACTACAAATAATATCTAAAGTGGTCGGAATTGAATATTTTGAATTAGGAGTGACGTGAAAAATTCCAACAGGAAACTAAATAATCAAGCTCAACTGAGGTCATACAATAATTTACACTATACATGGTTAGTAGTGGTCAATAGAGTATGATTTTAAAACGTCCGTGAAAGTTACCCGGTAAAAAAAATCATTTATCTATATCTACAAGCTCGAGTACAAGCTATATTATCAGTTGTAAGGCTATCATTTCAAATGTGTATAAATGGTAGTCTACGAATGATTATTTAATGCCAAAATTAAAAAAACCTTAAGCTTAACTTCTTCGGGCAGTGATTGTAATTTGTATTTAAATTTTATTTCATTACGCTTAGCCTTGGGTTTTTTTTTTGGGGGGGGGGGAGACTCCTAAGACACGCCACTACCACCGCGCCTTAATCCGACCCTGTATGGCTATTGGCTGTATGAACCCAAAATTAATCGTCATTCACGGCACGTAAAATATTATAGGTAATTATATTGTGACGCGTAACAATTATAATAATATTCTATCGTCGACCCACCGCAGCTGTCGGTCACTCTCGAAAGAGAAAAACTTCGACGAATTAATTAAAGCACGCACAGCCCACCAAGCTTCTGCCGTTTATTTTAAATGCATCCCAAAAAAGTGCCCCTCAACGTTCTCCCGATGAGAGCGTCTGTCACGCGTATACGAGTATGTACCGGCGTCGTCGTCGTCCTCTACCGACTAATTAACATCGCCTATTGTTCACCCCCTTCCTAAACCCTATTTACTCCCCCACCGCTAATGAACCGAAACCTTGAGATTTTTAGCAATTACAACATTAATAACACAATCGACGACCACGACGACGAGACACGGCATACCATCACACATGGGTATACATAATATTATATACATAGGTAGGTACTACACGTATCATATTCTGACATGGCTATATGCACAATCAGGCGGTGAACCTCCAGGTTATTATTATTTCTATTACTACTCTCTTCGATTATTTCTCTTTGAACATTCGTATTTAAGTACTTAGTATTTTTACGGATAAATAATCGAAAAAAACCGCCATCGTCAACCGCTCGTTCGAGCCTCGACCAACCACCACCACCGATTTTGCAAAGCACAACAATAATTACCATGTATACATAATATATAGTTAAACATTTATAATAAATAGTGTAACCTATATAGCCAACCAGTATCTGATGGTGCAGACACAACAATATCTGTTATACATATATAGGTATCGACGTACAGTACGCATATAGTTATATTGTTGTCGCTTTATTATTACTATTATTGTTACTGTTGTTACCATTATATTATTATTATTATATTCGTAATGTGCTCGCAGGGTTTTTTTTCTATAAGGTCACAGACCTAATCGCAATACGATATTGTTTTACAATACTACTATATACTATACCTATACGGCTATACGCGCAATATTATATACTATACTTCTTCTACAACGGTGGTGCATGCGTGAATAAATGTGTGTATAAAAAAATTATTATTATAATATACAAGAGCACTTGAACAAACGCAACTAGAACGACTGGTAGGGTACCCGCGCCCCGCTGCCAGTCAAACATCATATTATCGCGACCGAGTAGCATCGGACTAATGAATCACCTGCAGTTACATACAGTATAATGTTTATAGGTGTATGCTATTATTATTATAATTATTATTTTTACTATATTATGGCCGTCAGCGGGTCCGATAAACAAACAATAGATATCACCCAAGTGCAAACGGTCGTCGTAATAGTCGCCTCCGTTATCAACACGTAAAAAAAACAATTGTCCTCGTAGCTTGGCCAACGCATGAAAATAAAAAAGATTTACACAAAAAAAAAAAAAAAAACGAACCGTCAGTTGTCCAAAATCCTTTTATAGGTATTCGAGATAAAAATAACACTTAAAAAAATACTCTTTTACTAGCTATATATTATATTATAACGATTTCGGAGTTCGGACGTTTATAAGCCCTAGGTTCTGACTTCTGATATTACATGCATTTATAAAACGGATTTGTATACGGAAAACGTGAATTATCGAGAAAAATGTATTGCTACATAATTTCATTAAATATATATATGGGTAATAAATGATAATTATGGTTAAGGATAAAGTCAAGGTTGTATAGTGTAATAAAGGTATACCTACAATAAAACGTGCGTTATCTCCGTGATAGATATTAAATACTGAAAATACAGTAATTATAAATTTATAAGAATAACACATATAATTGAAAGTTGTTATATATAAATATAATATAATATGACGAGATGAATATTTGATATGTTTTTCGATTGAATGAAAACATTTTGCATCTAATCAAAACGCAGTAGTAAAATAGAAATCAGTATATTAAAATCAGCAGTAGAGTGAAAATGAGAAACTACTATTTTTTGTTATTACTACACTAATTATCGACATGTAAAATATTAGTGACTTTTAGTGGCCAGTACTACTTATCTGACCAGTAAATACTATGAATAAATACAGGTGTTTAAAAACGCACACACATTTAACGAACAGGCTTGGAAGGAGAAAGTTGCGTGGAAAGTATATTCACACATATACCGGACAAAAAAAATTATCCTCAACAATAGCAGATCGGTCTGCTCATAGCCTCAGTAGTTTTTGAAATTGTATGTTATAATTTGCGACCATGTAAGACCCTTCATCCCCCCCTTTTTTATTAACAAGAATTGCCCAGAGTGTCGAATATGCCAATTATACGGTTTTGGCGTTTTGCATAGATTATAAATTATAATAAACGAACGGTGCCCGAGATGCGTTTGATCAACATGAAAATTCTGAAGTTTTTATTATTAAATTTACATACATTTGTAAATGCCTATTTAGACTTTACTCGACGGTTATTTATAGTTCGTTTTTATAATTTCCCTCTAGTGCAAAATATATAATATAAATAAACTTAAAACTTGCGATTTTCAATATTTTAATCTCACTTATAATATCAGGGTTCTCTTCATTTGTGTTTTCAGATAAATGAAGCAAAAGATAATTTTAATAAAATAATATCCAATAAAAATGTCTTAAGTAATTTTTAACGTATACTAAAACAATACAACAAACGTCTTTAATAACGATAATACAAAAAATATGAACTCTGTACAACGTCGTAAGTTAAATAGCAAGCCGATTTATTAATCAATTATACATATAAATAATTTAAGAAGGTAAGATTCAATTTTATTTTTCTAGTACAAGCAAGATGAGATCAGCGATAGTGTTTCTAGTGTCAGTTATATATGAAATAAATTCCATATCTCGAAATAACCATGAAACAAAACAAAATAAAACCAATTAGTAATCTGTAAATAATCAGAATTTTATTAAATTGCCGAATACCTGTTACATTTTAAAATAGATACAGCCCAAAAAAGTTACATTTCAACAAATTCTTAGAAATAATAACAATAATAAGATTTATTACAACCATAGTATTAAAATGTTATCAGAAAAGTAAAAATGTCAATATAATATTATAAGGTGTACGTGATTAATAATACTGTGAATTTTTGATCTTAGCGATTCACAGACGATGTGCAATGTGTGGACATGTAGTGTAGTATGTAACTAAAGTGTACTTCCACCGTGAACTCCGAGCTAACACATGTCGCGAGACCGTAGCAAATGGGCAATTAAAAGGACAGTACATACGACACAAACACACACACACATGGTAAGCAATATTAGATTTAAATGAAATAAAACGGCATTTAGCCATGTGGCGAATTTTGCAAATGGAAATAGAAATAAAAATCAATTTTTGTAACAACCCATTTGAGTATTTGACGAGGTTATACTTAGACGTTTCCGGTCTGCCGGCGCATCATCGTTATCATATTTTTTACTTCCGCTCTTAAGTTCCGGTCCTACAATATAAAACCCCTTATAACCAACAATAATTTTAACTGCGTACCACAAAACGTTCAAAAATAATGTGTATATATTCTACCATATAATATATATAACAAACGTCTAATATAATTACGTTAAATAATAACTAAATAACATTATCCTCATTTCTCTGTCGGTTCGCCGGTTTCTTTTGTGGCTATACCGTCGCTGGGAAGTATACGCGCTCTGATTAAGCCGGGTAACCTCGAAATTCGGTCTAAATCCACGTCGAAAGCCATGATCACCAGCCGACCGTGTAAGACGCAATAAAATCTCAAGACTTAACCAGCAGCCACTAATTGAAACATTTGAAACAATTGGCAGCACGATTTTTCCTTCATGCAGCCAATCGTCGTCAACGATGTCTCCGATCATAAATGGAAGTAAAATGTGTGCAACGGAACATGGGAAAGCTTTCGCCGGAGTAGTTAATTGATCGTGAACACGTTAATAGTTACTACTGACTACTGAGGAGGTGGCTTTCTAGTTTCTATCGTGGTCGGCATTCAGAAATCGAAATGGGTGCGAAAAAAGGTTTGGCCGAGTAGTAAGTGGGTTGCAAAAGTCGGATAATAAAATGTAACATTAATAAAGAAACATCTCGGCTGTAATCGTGGGTGACGCACATGCGACGGGTTTCCGAAATGGTACCTAATAAAAAGTATTTATGGCGGGTCTAAGGAGCGTGTAAGTGCGCGAATATCGGGAAAATGGTTTTTATTTATAGTAATCGTAAACCATTTTCATACTCAAAATCTGTTTCTGACAAAATTATTTCGCCACTCGCAAGTAATTGTAAGAGATATAGATATTATAATACATTTTACACTTCACAGTCAATTCTGCGTGGTACACACATCACTCGGCACGGTCTAAGACACGGTGCCTTTATAAGTGCCTTGCACACCTGACAAAGCACTATATCCTCTATATAACGGTAGGGGTTATAAACTCGAGTAACTCTAACCTGGTTCGAAGTCCAAATCATCGAAATCGTCTCGGGTGCCCTTCAGACACGACTGAAAACCTTTGCTGAATCTCCGGGTTATAGTGCCGGTACTGTGCGCGGGGCTGACGGGCGGCTGATGCTGAACGTCTGGTAAATCGCTCATGACGGACAACATAATATTATTGTAGTCTTACCGTTGGTTTTTTTTTCTATCAAACTATAATAATATATTCTATAACACCGAGTAAACACTGCGGACAAGCGCGCCACACCTATTCGTACATTTTCACGCGTGTTTCACAACAATAAACGACGTATTTTACCGGTCTACTCCGAGGCGACGGCGATAGAGTTACGGAGTAGTAACAAAACAGGCGCGATCGCACACACACGAATCGACTGCCGAATGAACACTGCGCGAAGGATTCGACAGTCGGCATCGCTGTCGCGCCGCCGCCGCCGCCGCCACCGCCACCGCTTCCGACACGAGACGACGATACGCACGCCTCACCTCTGTTCTGTAATATACCAGTATCCTAGTATCCTCTACCGTATGAATTATGGTAATTATACAATAAACAACAGCAATTAACAAATGCGATCACCATTATAACGATATTCCTACTTATTATTATCTTATTGTACAACCCAATGTTTTGTATTTATAAAGACTTTCGGTCGTTTAAATAAAGATGCCACAGGTAGTTAAATAGAAAAAAAAAATTATAACGATATTAAAATCTTTGCAACTATCATCACGAATAATATAAGTTTTAATAATAATAACGTTAATCGACCACGGAATCGGTATTAGTGTACGGCCAGTTGATTGCCGATACTAGTACTATGGCAATACACTTAAAATGCCTAATGTTGTGACCTATTATATATTTATTAATAATGGAGGAAAGGATAAAAATATCCTTTCAGCGAGCTAGTTACGACAGACACACCCTGCCGTGATTTAATCGGATTTCACACGTTTCTACCATTATACAAAAACTTCATGGAATCAATTTTATTATCACTAAGTGTGCCATTGTGAAAGTCATAAAGCATGATAAAAATTAAGCTGATCATCATCATCATCATGTTCTAAACATATTCTATATTATGATGTCATAATACAATTATTATAGTATAGTAAAATAATAATATTTTATTGAAATTCAGCCATTTCCAGGCGCCTGTATAATAGCCTATAATAGAATTAGCAAATAGTAATCGTAATGTAATACTGTGTGTGTCTGCCAGATTTTCGTACGTGGTAGAAATGAATATAAAGCTACAACGACTTGTGGACATGGGGTGGAGGTAATATGGAAAATAATAATGGGCGGGATTTATTTTTAATACCATGTGATTCATTCCTTCCATGCACCACCATTTCATTTCATTTTCCGAAAAAAAAAATTTATTATAGAAACTCCCGTAATCCCATGCAGCTTATAATAACACACACTTATGCGTGGTATTACTGGTATTCCAAATGGCATCAAATTATATCCAATCAATCTTTTTGTTTTTTTTTTTTTTAAAAAAAAATGATAATTTAGTGTATTATTTTTTTTTTTTTTTTGCTAACAATCATCTGGCAGTACAATTAGGACACACCATAAACCAATAATAATCATTACGCACATAAACGTGATATATTTGTGACGGAATATTGATACGATAATTATTTTGCTATGGGTACCACAGAGATTGACAGACAACTCGAATGAGGTTCTTTTAAAGTTATAGCAGTATTTTTATCGTCTTTGGTCTTTATTATAAAAACAAAAACTATTGCTTTTAGTTGATACTTGCTTCCTTTTGAGGAAAATGCATTTACCTACAGAAGTAACAAAAACGTGTAGGTACATTAAATGTGAAAGGTAGAAAAAATAGTGAAGAATAAAATTATTATTATTTATGCAATAACATCGTTCGAATGATACTCATATTTTTCTTCAATGTACTTGCAATAATTAAAAACTTTCACATAATTAAAAATAATATTTTCATCATTATCCTACAAAATAACACGGGAAACGCTATACGTAGAAATATATCATTTGTTTAAAAATACCAAAAAATAAGGACATTTTTTTTAATATAAATATATAATATTGTAACACCATAAGGAGATATACAACGTATAGCCCGTAGGTGTTCACGTCAACAATAAGAATACATAATTTAGAAACACTAAAAACACTGATGTTATCCACTGGTTCGTGTTGTCCATAGAAAACTAATGTATACAGTTGACTTAAATGTATTTTAACTGAAAATGAAACAAAATGAATTTTTACGTTTGTGTTTATATTATGCGTGCAACTTTATATAATACAAGTCATGGTCTATTGTTATTTTTTCCTTTTCTTTCGAACAAAACTCTAACTTGCACCAAAAACGGCAGAAACCATAGTTTATAATATTATATATACTCAGACTTATATATTTTCAATCATGTCTTACATGAATGAACAAATTTACAAATGAAATATTGGAATGTGTTCATATAAAAAAACATTTTGATTTTAAATATGTTACATAACAACCGCTTTTGGAGTAAGTATAAATATCTATAATATAGGCTTCATTTATTACTTCTTTCGTATTCGTACGATTCATTTCTAATCTTAGTCATAAAATAGATGTGTATTATTACATTGAGTTTGTAACCATAATTTTCAATAAATCACGTCCTTTAATCTCACACGTTTAACATGACTGTGTACCTTATGAATAACGATTATCATATATAAAGCATAATATATTTATGTACATACCGTTTACAAAATATAACAACTATATCAAATAATCACATCCAACCGCTACATGGACGGCTATAACATTTGTCAACGAACACCTACGCTCAAATACACTGAAGTAGTTTTGATCATAACGTACTATATTTTATTATTTCATAGGACATGATAAATACGTACAATAATACTGCAGATGCGTTACAACTAATACCAACAACTTGTTTTCTGAGGTCTTACTAGTGTAATTTTTGCTGATTACAATGGCTTCTTACAACTACTTCATAATTTTCATCGATAAAATCTCTAATATTATATATAATTTAACTAAACAGTATTATTTTCTTATACAGCCGAAAACTTATAGAAAACACTATCTGCAACTGCAGTTTGCTGATGAACGGGGAAAATCAAAATTCGTGGGTGTTCATCTTTATTCCGACTACCATTATATATTGTTTATTATGAGTTAACGATTGACGTGCAACACATCGTGGTCCGAAGAGTTCTACTGTTGTACAGAATATGTACATGAAAAAAGCGTTTGATAGAAAAAATAAAAATATTTTTGTTTTTAACGATGTCGGCGGTCGACCGTTAATTTATTTACTAACATCTTTTCCTAAATACATTTTTAATACACCGCATTATATTTTATGTGTAGGTACATTATTTATGTATATAGATTGTAAATTTTTTCATCCCAAATGAATAAATAAACCAACAAAAATAGATATATATTATTTATATACAATAAAATAATGTTATTTCTTTCTAAACTCGTGAAGTGGGAAATGAGTACAATATTTTTGTAGACCACAGTATTCGTTAATAATAATTTTGTACTTAACGACACCACCAAACATATTATTATATAGTACGTGGTTCAAAAATTATATAGTAGGTAGTCATTTTTATCGAATATGTTGTAATATAGTGCGACATAAATCTAATTACTAAATAACGAACAATCAGCGAGAGAGAAAAAAAAGAAAAATAGTAATAAAAAGTGCCTGGTCGAGTCGACACAAACCTATACACGCGAATGAAATGTAAACTTCGGTAAAAAATAATACAACAAATTTAAATCGCCACAGCCGGATTTGGAACCAGTGCGTGTGTCATTAGCCGTTTTATAGCATTTTCACGTTTTTAATTAACCGTATGGACTATGATTGTTTCCATTTTTACGGTAATAATGAGGAAAAATTGCTCCAAGTTGTTGACCTCGCGATACACACTTTTTTAACATTCGGAAACAAACATTTATTCACTCGCAGACTGTCCGTGCCCGATCACCCATCATCATAATCATATTCGCACCACGTACAATATTCTTTGTAGATTTCGAACAAATCGCTCTTTCTTTGTTGTTATACATTCTTGTTTCTTTTTTCCTCACCCAACCGACATGCAGGTGAAGTTACATTGCTGATAACCTCGTAAGTGTATATATAAGGTGGAGATGGTAGAATATCATATATTATAATGGGTGACGGAAATGACGATTCCAATTCTGCGAGCGTTCAATTATTCGCACATGCGTGGACCTATTTTTTGTACAACTTGTATACAGTCAATGCACTACGGCAATATTTTTTATACGCATTGGAAAGTCCTACACTCCTACGTGCCGTGTACATCGAGTAGCGACAATATTTTTGACACTGTTTTTAATCGGACGCCACTGAGGTGTGGTTAGGAGTTAAAAAACAATCCGGGGTCATACGAATTAAGCCCCAAAAATGCGATGTATCCACAAGCCCACATAAATCGCGGTGGCGGCGTTGCATCTCACATTACTAACACGTGTCGATCAAAACATTGTCTTATATACGAGACGAGATAGGCCGTAATATTTTTAAGATTCCTTTTTCACCGACATGAGTAGAAAAAAAGTTTACATCCAAAGACCAATCATCGATAATTTACACACTTCAAGGTATCAATCCACATGAGTTCCCACTTGCATCCATTTGTTTACGCCACTACTAAAAGCACCTCCTGGCAGCACTTATTATCGTACGCTTATACGAGTAGGAGGTAAGTGTGTATAAATATTAGGTACACGTGTCACGTGTCGCCCAACATACATTATTGCATTATTGTCCGATGAATTCGATGACGGCCTTTACGGCTAAAACTCATACATTATTTGTATATAGAACGAAACGATGAATGCAATATTAAGTGCTATATAATGACATAATGTATATTATTTGGATGATCTACCGTATTCACGACATATTTCTTTTCTCTTTTAAGTATATTATTTTCGACGAAACAAAAAAACATACGTAGGTATCCGAAATCCAATTATTTTTTTTTCGAACTATACAAATGCGTGGGGTGAAATAATAATGAAAAAAGTAAACCTACTTATATTGCTATATATAGCAATAACTCGTATATAAATATAATCTATACGTTAACGCTTGTTCATATAATTTTATATATTATAATGGCCTTATAGGCGCATATAACATTTTGTCTCGTTGCAGGTTAATGTGTGTAAATAATATATTCAATACAAATACGGCGTCACAATCAAGTCGATAACAATTTAGGTTTAAATAAATGTATAAAAATGAATTCAGTCCGAGGTGAGATATTAGACTCGTCATACGAAACTTAATATTATGAAAAGCATTAATAGGTTGTTTTAATATTCATAAAACTAAAAACAGTCGTAGAATATGGTTTATGAATAATTCTAGTAACTTAGTATATTAATAACAAAAATAATATATTAAATAGTATATTTGCATTTTAAACCACGAATTCTTTAGAAAAAAATCGAAACTTTTTACATTATTTTTATGTAAGTATAGTTTAATTTTAGTTTTTATCGATTATACAAAACAAAAGTTGGTTCTATAGTTTTAAAATATTACTAACTGGATTGAAAATAAACTATTTTTGTATTAATTTGATCGTGACAATAGAACTGAAATTTCAATAGTTGAATATTTAGAGCGTTTCTGATAACCTGGCATTTTTAACAAAGTTATATAGACTTAAAGATTACGTTTATCACATTCAAGATTATGTATAGAGATTACTCCTGTATAGGTTATACAAAGAATAGTTAATGATCAGTATCAATAATTAAAATTTGATACACACGGAGCATCTACCTAATAAATTCAAATAAAAAGAAGCCGTAAAAAATAAATAGGCACCTAAATGTTCAAATAGAAGAATGATCTAAATAGGCGTCTTAACTCGAGCGATTATATTTTTAATAGAAAAAAAAAAATCATTTACAATTTAATATTGTACTTTGTACACCAACTACATTTTATCGTTTTGTGTGTCATATAATGAAACACTATTTAATAACAACTCAATAGAAATACTTATAACTTATAAGTTATAACATTTCAAATAAATCTGTTTGGGAAATTGAATTTTAATTAATTATTTAGTTGTTTTTCATGGAAAGTAATAATTGTGATCATAACACGTATTGGCAAGTAGGTATCTACATTTTATAAATATAATTGCTGCCAGGATATAATAATAATATTTTACTAAAATAATATTTATCTCAAGTAGGCTAATGTAGTAGTAGACAGTAGTATACGATGTGAAATAGCGGGTGTTGAAAAAAACTCAATAGTATACGCATAAATGTTTAGTGATTATATTATACTTGTATTATAGTGAATCGAATATTTTTTACGTCGAACAAAATGGAACAAAAACGAAACTTTTTTCTTTCGGTCCATATATATATATATAACCGTTTCGATATATACAATATACATTTGGAAACATTTAATTCGATTAGTTTCCAACACCCGAAGATGTAATTTTCGGCCATAGGGTACATTTCACCAATCGCGAACGACTCGACGATTTCTTCTCGAAACCATCCGCGCACAAAATCATCTATATACATTATTATACGTCTTGCGAAGAAACCGATAGTTTTCAAAACGAACGTGAGCATCCACTTTCTATAGAGGTGTAACGAGTGATTTGGATTCCACTCGGCTACATGCACAAATAATATTATTATTTTAAATGCTAAACACATATGCGCACATCAATTAACACCGCTTGAAAGTGGAGAGTTAAAATACATTTTTTTTCCATGCGTACGTTTTAAAAATATATTGTTCTAATCCATTAAAATTTACAATATTATAAATGTATACAAATGTATTCGGTCTGTAGTTTGTACATTGTTAAAAATCAGAGACGGATCCAAGGCCTGGCTTCTGGGGAGGGGGAACTTTGTCTGAAACCACGGTACCTATATTATATTTGAACACATAAGAAATAATCCATGCATTTTGTTGTAAAGATAATGACCCAAAATATTTTTATCTTGAGTACACGGACGTATTCGACTTATATAATATTATGCGCGTGTACATGCAGCTGTGTAGTGTATTGTGCACTTGTAGTGCCGTCACATAGTTTTGTCGTCAAATGTTTAACACAGCCATCCAGGTATATTATAATATTATCATGAACGCCGACTGGAGTAATAAAACATTATATGGTTATGGGTATGAGGTCGCTTCGTTTAGGCTACGAACATCACTCCCGGACCACAGTGGAGGCTTGTGTATATCGTATATTATGTGCACAAGTGCACGTGCATTATCTACCCAAACTCCAGAATAATTGAAAACATAAATCATAATAATACAATTTAAGCGTAATATGTACTGTTATTAAGATTATGTTACAAATTTCAAAAATATAAATATTGAGATTCAGAATATTAAAATAATATAAATATTTGGATTGGGTTATTTCGAAGCCTCGAAGGTTAAACAGCCGCTCCGGGACGGTATCGGTGTGTACAGTAATGTAGCTGTGCACATAATCGCTCTTAACCTTATATAAAAATTAAAACAAATCGAAACCAGCAACTCGCGTTATAACGGGATTGGTGTGTACATTCGTTTCTGTGCACATCATAATCAATAAAATTGTTATCAGCAAATTATTTTTGACGTCGCCGTATCGCGTCGGCATTTTAATTTATTTTTACTCTCATTCGTTTAATATATTATGATTATCAGCTGATAATGTTCGTCGATCATTATCGTAAATTCAAAACAAATTCAAAACAACAATCATGTTCGTGTTTTCTATTGACGATAAATATATTGGTTATATTTTTTTTGAATGTGCACTACTTCATTAAAAACCCACGACCCGCCATTGCCGGACCATCCCAATCGAAACACCGTTTAAATCACAAGAACTCACATAGTATACACTAGTACGCTACTAGTGTTTCTTAGACTGTGGCTCCTAGGGGGCTATTTGTATTTTACAGGCGGGGAGGGGGGTGAACATTTGTGTAGACAATTTATTTTTACTACGGAACTTATAAAATAAATTCTCTATTATTTTAACGATTTTGATGGTAAAATATGTCTAAACCTTGGAGGCTTGGACTTTGGGTAGCCAAACCAATTTCACGATCAATGTAAGGTGCCACATTACAAAACAGTTTGAGAAGCACTGATATAGACCATTCGGAAATGGGCACATCGCACGTACATCCGACATTGAACAAACACAGGGTATCATATAAAATTATGATTTACGTTTACGACGGTATAATCCATGTGAATAATGAACCACATCTCGTCACATGATGTTTACACAAAATAGAGTAGGTACGCGTGCATGTATACATATAGAGAAACCGCTGCAGTTGTTTACGCGCATAAACGGATAAAGTTCCAGTAGGACTGCCGTTCAAATCCCTCCCAGTCTCTCGGTTAAAACAGAAAAAAAAGGATTGCCGTGGACGTTTAAATGGAACCCCTAATGAAAACAAACGAAATAAAACGCACTTACCACATCCTGCAGTTATGTAGTGTACCATATACCCGAACGAGACGGAAAATAAAATGTTCGCCTCACGCCGACTGCAACGAGTGCATCAGAAGCGGTATATGAGCATATGGGCGCAATTTTAGTTTTTGACCTGAAGGGGCTTTATACATATTTAAATAAAACAGACCCGTGGGGTTATATACACCCCCTCCTCCACACACACACACACCCCTTGTTCAAATGTCTTTAAAATGTATAGCTATGTGTAACATAATATTATAACATACTGCAGTTATGATTTTTTTTCGCCCACTTTTCTACATTTAATACCTTTTTTTCTAAAGTGAAAAATATTTTTATTGAAATAAATAACAAAATTTAAGTTCTTATATTAAATGTATTATAATAATTGTAACTATCGATCCGAGATTGCATATTTTTTGTTATACTATTATTAAAGCTATATATATACATATTATTATGTTCTGTAGCCTATGGGTATATCCGATATCTACTATGGAAAAGACACACGTTGTTTAAACTTTAGAAAACAATTTTTCCAAACAACATTTACTATAATATTATGTACATTGGATAATTAATGAAAGGTTTACTTCATATTAAATGCAGATTTTTGAAAGGGCCCCTCCAAGTCTTTCCTTCCCCACCACCAAATTGCGCATATGGGTGTATAAGTATCGCAGGAGGCGTGCGTGATTTAAATGGGATTTTTTTTCTTTTTCAAACTTCTTTTCGCATCGCGTTTTTATTGTTTATCGCATAAGTGCCGGCAGTATATAATGTAAAAATCTATCATACAGTCACTACGCGTACATAATGTGGACCATGCGAAACTCACCCAACGGTGACGGAGCAGACATCATGGCCGCGGGTCTCGTGGACGTTTCTCGCAACGATACGCTGTCGCCTGCGTCTTCCTCATCTTCGTCTTCGTCTTCTTCCAACAGAACCGGTGGCTGGTTGATTAACTCGTATCCCCATCGCTGACGAAACTTCTTCGCCCCGCCATCCAGTCGCACCCGGGGTAGGTCCACGAACAGTGAATCGCCAATCTATACATATCCATCACAAGGATGAGGGCAAAAATGCGTTTCATTATAAACCGAACAAAGACAACGGAATCTATATTATATACTATGGTAAATAAAAAAAAGGGGATTAAACTTAAGCAAAAGATTTTGCAAAAACTTTCATATTACATATTTACATATATCGCTTAGCCATAGCATATTATTATAACTATATATTAACATAAATATACATCTACGGTAACATATTGTTGTAGTATACATAAGCTACATGCACGGGGAAATATAATTTATGTTTAAGTATATATTTTTAGTATAATAAATTGTACATAGTGCTACACAAAGATAAAATCATTATGATCATTTTTAATGTCTATAACTGCGACTCTACTCAAGAGCTGCAATCTGGAATTTTATTAACCTATAATATAATATAAAACATTTTATTTTACTTGAAACAGTTGAAACATTAATTTGTTTGGATAACTGACCTGATGTTTTTCTCTTTCTATTTAGAATGTATAAGTCTCATTCGACAAATTCGTCTAAATTATCATAGATATTTTCAATTCCATTTAAGCTCCAACATAGGCGGATATTTGGTCACATTGGGGAGGGGCTTGATAGTTTTGTCTTATCTATTAGCGTAAACACTAAACAGACATTTATAGACGTTTCAACCTACTTGCTAGTGGTAGTGGCTACTCTATTACTATAGGTAATATAGCCGAGGCACCAAATATATTCATAGGTAATAGGAACATAAAAAATTAATTATTGGTAGCTAATAATTTTTATTTTTATTTTAATTGTATAAGCCTATTGCGTTGTGTAAATATATTAATGTAGACGTGTAGACCATTCTCGTATTCCATCAAAATAAAATAAGAATTATAAAATATTAATTATGGATATATACATTTTTATTTTTACGCCTGGACGTCTGGCATGCGCTTAATTACGTTCTGGGGTTGAAGCCCCCCTAGACCCCCTCCCCAATATCTGCGTACGGTTCCAAACACAACATTATTAAGCTTAGATATTACTTACTATGTTATTATAAACTCCAATTAATAGATCAATTTGGAAAAGTGAATATTATATATACCATCAGTCATTGCTCGAATTTTGTAATTCGAGATCGCAAAAAAACGAGACATTTTTAAATTACAAATGGATAATTTTATTATAATATAATATTATTATAATAAAATATTAACAATATAATAACACCAAACTGATTATTATTAACAATACGATAAATCATTACGTTTTTTCTTGATATATCATAAACTTTTGTTATCAACTTTTCCTCTCTACAAATGATATGGCGACTATGCAGTCATGTTTCACTGACAAAACGGAAACAATTATCTAGTACCTATAATTACATTTTTCTGACATTAAATTATTCATCATTTTTCTGTTGACTAAAAAAAGACGAAAAATCACTAGATTAATGAAAACAACGAATTGAAAAAGTCAACAGTTCAGAATAATAAATTTTATAAATTGGATATCTTCAAATTTTTCGAAAACAATTAAATGAAAATTAAATATTGTACCCAAAACACAAAAATTTAAAACTAAAATATGATTATTTGGTGTCCTTATCCCTGCATGTCATTTTAATACATATAATAAACGGAATTCAATCATTTTCATCATCACAGGAATGAGTATATCTCTTTTGGACACCCTGATTTCATGTTTTATTTTGATAATTCATTTTATCTTAAGTACACAGGTATTTTTTAACAAAACTATTAGAATAATAGCCATGCCCACATATAACTTATACATTTAATTAAAAATTTGAAACTTTTATATTTATAGGAGTGTTTAGCGGCCTCAGGACATATTGAAAAAATTAAGTTTGACAATGAAAGTTTCAGAAACAGCATATGCTGTAGAATAGTATGTTATAAAAACCCATCGACTACATTTATATTTTATTGTGCACCGTCTTACAATACCGTTGAAATATGGTAACACCTAAAAATAAACAAATATTTAAATCATACAGAGAACTTTTTTCGATTCGTTGTAACTAGTATTTATTATTTTAAATGAAGCGAGGACCTATATTAGATTTGCCGTGGGTAGATAATCTGTTTTTTTTTTTTTTTTATAGATATTTTATGTTTTAATAATATAGGATATTTGAATTTTGTAAAAATATAAAACACATACAATTATACATACGTAAATTAATAATACATCAATTACAATAGTTGCAAAATAATTTATATGTTTATAAGTAGAACGCATTTATTTCGCTTCGCGATTTTTGGACAGAATACCAAATTTTTATTACAAATAAACTAGTAAAATAGATGGGCTTTGAATTTTAGTTATATCACCAGAACAGATGATTTTATTGAAGAATTTAATACTTGTCTTCAAATCAAAACAATAATAAGCTAATTAACCAGAATATTATGTTTAAAAAAGAACGGGTGGGCCTCGCTTTGCTGTACAGTTGGGGGTGGAGTGTACCTCGTTTATAGGATAGGTCATTATTACAATGGATTTGTTAAATTTGAATGCAATGATAGATATCATTGTATACGAATAACGATTCTGAATGGAGTTCATATGTTTGTCTAAAATGTATATAAAAATAATAAAGTATTTTATATTTAAATTGAATTATAATGCAATTTCGTAAAAATTTAAATTTAAAACAGTCATAAAATGTTGTCTTTTAAGTCTGGTAGAAATTTTTTTTATATAATTTTGAAGGTAAGCTTATAGACAACCTATTCTTAAAATTTTGAACCATAAGTATAAACAGAAAATTTTTTATGAATTTTCAACCACAAAATAACTTGCAAATTATCGCGATTTTAACATATTTTATACAAATTTGAACTTTATGGGCTTATAAAAAAAATTTGAGTGAAACGATCACCGATATTTTCTAGTGGAGATAAGTTAAGCTTATTATAAACCTTGTATTAAATTTTCGAAAGTTTTCGGCTAGCCAAAAAAATTTTATAGGTGTTTAAAAAAAAAAAATTTACAAAAATCGAAAATTTAAATTGTCTATAAATAAGTCAAAATAAGTCAAAATACTTTGAAAACTTAACCATGTATAGAGAACACTAATATAAAAATTTGGTAAAAATTTCAAGAAGTTGCGGTTTTTCGTTTTTGAGTTACAGCATTTTAAAAAAATGTAGTTTGTAAAAACGTGATTTTGCGTAAAATTTCCTGTTTTTTCGTAATTTTTTTAACGTTTTTTTCAATTTTTGCAAAAAGTATTAAAAAACTTGGATTTTTGAATTGCCTAAGTATCATTTACATTCACTTTCCTTTCAGAAAAGTTGCTGTATAAGCAAATCGAAGTATTTTTACTGCAAAAAAAGTTGTCGTCAGACACAAAAACAAAAAAACACACATCATTGTAAAATCAATAGATTCCATCACTCCGTTCAGAATCTAAAAAAGTGTTAATATAAACACATTTCAATTTTAAAAACTATACCACTCTACGTATAATAAGTTTAATCGTAGCTAAATATTTCAAGATCTAGGTTTGACATTTTACAAACGAGAAAAAATGAACCAAAATTAATTTCCATGTCGAAACGTATATTTTCTTGATGATCTTAAATGGGTTCATTTCTTTTAAAAATTGTTAGCAAATTTAAAAAATGACATCATTAAA
This sequence comes from Chaitophorus viminalis, assembly GCA_025469195.1. Classification (NCBI taxonomy): domain Eukaryota; kingdom Metazoa; phylum Arthropoda; class Insecta; order Hemiptera; family Aphididae; genus Chaitophorus; species Chaitophorus viminalis. The sequence continues at coordinate 103,291 of JAIPRK010000550.1, read as the reverse complement.
ATACTGAATAATAATATATTATGAGTACATTTTTCAACGTTAGTTAGATCAACAGTAACGTTATAAAACCTTGCTCCTATTAATATAAATCAGACATAAAGAAAACATACATATAAGTATATAAATAACTATTATATACAATAATACCTTGGTCCTTTGTTCAAAAATAAAATACAAATGTGTCACCATTATTAATAATTGTAAATATAATTATTCTATAATAGATTGTCTTAAATAAAACAGTAATTATTTTTATAAAAAATTTAGAACAGTACAATAATGTTGACTGTTATCACATATATTATAGATACTGTCATTTGTGTAATGATAAAATCATTTTTGCTTCAATAATCATTTATATTAAATATTTTATTAGCATATTATATAACATGAAATAATTTTTAATTATGACAATTATATTTGTTTTGCAATACAATATGTTTCGTCCAAAAATTACTCGTTAAATAATAGATTAAATTTAATAAAATCATGTTTCATTCACATGTATTTGTTTTTCATCATATAATATGAAGTTTGAATTAATTTCGTTAAAGTTTCATCTATCGATAATGTAGTTAATGTAGCTTATTTAAATAGTATGATATCCATATCCATGATAGGTGAATTCGTTGTATATGGTTTTTCAGTGGTTGGTGCATTAACAAACTCTATATCCACTATTCCTTCCTGCGTTTGGTCTTTTGCTACTGATAGTTTATCTTCTTTTTCATTCATTGTTGGGCCTTTATTAGAAATATATATTATATCTAGTAATGCGTTGCGCGTTTCAGGTTTTAACCCTACATTTATCGATGGTTCAACTCCAATCCGATCTTCTTCGACCTTTGTGGACCTTGTTAATACATCTTCGGACGGGGTTTCTACAAAAAACATAAAATCTGATTTTTTTTCAGTTGTGTTTTCTTCCGTTACCTTGTACTCTGGTTTATTTTCAAACATGTGTTCTATTGCGATCTTGGAGTTCATGGAATTTAGTTTACTCAATCTCTCTACCGTTCGTGTAAAATTTAAATAGGAGCCTATATTCCTATCAACTGGGGTTTCTTCTGTTTGTATTGGATTTAATACAATATATTTCGTATTATCTGATTGTGAATCAACTGGATATTGTGCAAATTTAAAAAGTGGTTCATTATCCACTACTATAGCCTGTGGTTCTGTAAATTCTGTAGTGGGTACGATTGAATCATGTTCAGAAATTTCCGATTCAAAATACTGTTTTAACTCTTCGAGTACATTTTGAATCCCCAATAACTGTTTTTTGGACATGGTGATTTTTTCATCCGTATCAGTATTAAAACCTTGTTCAAATAATGACTTTGCCGTCGTGGGTGATTGATAATTTACTGATTCGAAACCCCGAACATTTTGTGTAGCAGTCAAATCCTGATTAGGAACATCAGGTTCTGCCTGAACACGATTTTCTTGTAAAAATTTGTTTATTCGCGCGATTGAGAATTTATCGTCGATAGCTTCTGGTGCTAATGTATCATCACCATCATAACTATATTCAATCTCGAAAGTAGGCACGTATTTATAGTTATTCGAATTAATATGAAGGGGAACATTAGCATTACCCAATACCATCCTAGATGCAAGTTGGTTGGCAGATTGTTGTACATTAGCCTGTCCTCCATAGTGAACTTGTGTGCTTTCATACGGCTCTACTGGCTTGGATGGGTTCTGTAAAAAAATAATTAGTAAATGAAATATTTATAATTTTTTGTATTTCATCCGTATACGCGTATAATAGATCACATTGGAGTTAAATCATTTTTGTCATGTTAAATATATTGAGCATTTGGTCAGTAAAAATCACAGAACATATCTATATAGTATAGTCATAGTAGGTACTACTTTATATATCAATAAAATTACATTATTTTGAGTTGCATTCTAAACATGGCGTTCTATACGAGTATTTACTAATCACGGTACCTCATGTGTTTATAAAGATAATCAAAATATTTTATTATTTCGTTCGAATGACTTACGCGACAAGAGATTGAATTTATTGATTTTAAATTATAAGTTCAATTCTTAGTCGAGCACAAGTCGTTGAAATTAAACGGAATTTGTTTATAATTATTTACACAGAACTATAGGAGACATCACAATATTAATAAATCATCTAGAAATATACAACATAAATATTATCCATTAAAAATGGGGTTATCTTTTGAGGTGCAATAAACAATATAATACTCTACTGAATTGAGATGAAGAAAATAAATTATGTGATTTGAGGGAGGAGAGAAAATGATGGACAAGATTATTTCACTAACCAAATTACCATTGAAATATGTTACTCTATATAGGATTTTACTTAAATAGTTCGTATAATACGTTAAGAATAGCAAAAGATAACTTACGCTTTGATATTTGTGATCATCTTGATCTGGCTGTAGAAATGAAGGTTTAGACCAATTATCAACCTGTTAAGACAATTATGTACTATAAATAATAATTATTGCATATAACTATAATATATTTTATTTTATTAAAATACCCGTTTTGAAAACGGAAATTCTTCAACTAAATCCTGCAACAGTTCGTTAGGAGCCGCATCAACAATTCCACAAACAAATAAGAAACACGAAAAAACAAGGATATGCATTTTGAAAAATTAACTTCACTGTAAAAAAAATATAATATTAATAATTCAGTTTACAAACAATTATCTTAATAGTCGCAATACGCCCTATTACCAATGGATACAGTATAAAAAATTGATCAACCGATAAAAAATCGGTAGATAAGTTAGATATTATTTTATTTTTATTTTTTATTCACCCTAATTGTTATTATCTCCAAAATGGTACAGTTATTAATATAATTGAAGATAGTTTCGTATACAATTAATAATAGGTAATTATGCGAATAATTGAAAAAAACCACTAAATTATTAAAATGTTATCACTTAGATATACTATTTTCAGCAATCACTTTATTTATTTAAGGTTACGTATTTTAAAAACCTTAAATTAGCCTATGCTAGCGGTCTCCAAAAATGTGTTCTGATAAAAAACTAGGTTCGTCGAAAATTTATAAAGTTCACCTAATTTATAAGTTTACCTACATATATGAATATTAAAAACTCATGTTCTTCAAATATTGAATGAATTTATATATTTTCGTCCCAATTGAATATGGTTTACATTATTTTGAAATAATTTATGGGTGCATTATATTTTATCAGTAAATATATGTTAGAAAAAATAAATCACAAGAAAAATGTTTTTAAACTATTTATAAAAATACATAAATTTGTATTATTATTTAAGTGAAAATAGATTATTATTTTAAATTTTGAACGGAGTGATGAATGTATTTTATATTATAAAGTTAGAAATGCATAATTACTAAAAGTTTTTAACATTATATAAAGTAATTAATAACACATTTTTAATAGCAACAATTTTACAAATATCACATAAGACAAAAAAAACTAATTATGAAAAATGATTTCACAATAAATAAATACCTAATTATTATTATTATTATTATTAAAATGGTTCATGATGGAATATTTTATTCATTTATTGAATTTAATTGATAAGTACCAACAATTTATATCCAAGGTTCAAATGACCTAGCACAACGGGTCACAAAATAAAAATGTTATAGTTAAAAATTAAATCCTGTATGTGAATCACACAATAAAAAAACCTAAGACACATATCAATTTCCATGTAATTGTATCTCACTGTAATACAGTAAAAATAATTAATCAGTTTTGTTTTTAAAAATATTGAAACAGAGTTAGACAAAGTCTAGTAGTATTATTTATTAAACATACATTAATAAATGATTAATTAAGTATATGAATAATCATATACTCCAACAAAACAGTGATCCACTATTATTGGGTTTATTGGTTACATTTAAATTGTTTTGCATAATTTATGTAATTTCCATGATGCATCACAATATTCAATAACAATCAACACAATATTTATAATATCTTAGAACAATTAAAAATAATCAATAATAGGAGGTTTTATAACATACGTCAATTTCAATTGATAAGCTCAACGGTACATATATACAGTTTGTTATTTGTTGAAAATATTTCATATGACTCATATGATGTAGTAAAAAATGTTTATTATATCAAATTTAGTAGAATATATAAATTTAAAATATTCGTTTAATCGTAGTTAAAATCGTATACCATGTAGCATACATACATAATTATATTGAAAGTTATACAAATACTTAATTTTAAGAATAATCAAATAATCAATAAATATTAAACTTTAGAATAACAGTAAATTTAACACTCAATTTAAGTTATTTTTCAATTATTTAAAGGAAAAACTAGTGAGAAAATGAAAATATTAACTATCTAATTTAGAATGTTGTAAACAATATGAACAAAATATAGTTTATTAAACTTTAAGTAAGAAAATCATTTTTAATGTTTTTACTGAGTTAAGTTAACATTTTAAATCGTTCATATCATATCATTTACTTTAAAATTAAAAAACATTCTACGTTCATTTTTATATCAAAATATATTTAAATTTAATACCATAAAAAGCAATAACAGAATTCTAATAGCATAATGGCACATTGATATAAGTAATAATTTATTTTGGAATAAAACATTAAAAAAAAAATCTTATTGTTCTCTTAACTAAAACATTTAAGTACAATTTAATTAGTAAACTTACCTTAATACATGTATTCAAAATATAAGGTCGATCTGATTCTTCAACAACATATAAATATACAGCTCGGTGGTTTTATACACACTGATTTATAATCAATGTGTTAAAGACACATATAAATAAATATATATATATATATGTATGTATATATACGAGTGTATAGCAATGAAAATAATTTGTATAAATAAATCTGCAACTAAACTGAATAATCTTTTTAACCTTTGAACTAAAGACTCTTAACCGGCCCAATCGACGCTTGTGAAAAACTATATAAATGAAATTTTTAAATATTTTAAATATGATGGCACCATAACGTATTACAATGGAGTGATCACCATTCCGCTATTATACAGTGATCATTTATTTCATTTTTTCTTTCTCTTGACATTACCCAATATTATAATCATTGTCAATTATTTATAACACGAACATTATCTTATTCAATGCACAGAGATCAAGCTAGGTCATTAGTATACCACGAAATACGTACACAATGTATGATAATATAAGATTGACTTATTTTTATGGAACATAGATATAAGATAGATTTATATTAATTATCTATATGTACTCGGTACATGAAATATATAGATTTAAACAGTGTTATTGTTCTTTTTTAGTAAAACTTATTCAATGTTTATATCTTCATAAATAGTAAAAAACATTACAGACAAAATCAACAAAGTATAAAATGTAATATAATAGTCCAAACTGAGTAATTTATTGATTATTTTATAATAGGTGCATTACATCTTATACTCAACTGTGTAAGTAAATAACAATTGGTAAAAACTAAACCGAGAACTAAACTTATTCAAAAAAATATTTGCCAATAGATTATGATGTTTTGTTTAAACATTTTCCATCTATAGCTATACATAATATCATTGGTTATACAAATACTATCTACGTATTATTTATATGAGTAGATTATAATTATTGTATACGAACAGTATAATAATACAATGATGTGTTAATTTTTCAATGAACTCTGTAAAATTATACTAAAAATTTTTCCTCACACTTATTGATTTCAACTAGCTAAACTACATTTAAAACGGTTAATCTTGTATCAAATTATGAAAAATAACTAACTATATTCTTCAGAAATGTTTAAGATAATTTTAGTGTTGACGTTCTCTCAAAATACGAGTATATACAAGTCCGAAGTATTACCTTTTATTCGGACAGTGTAGCAATATTCTTCTCGGAGAGAAGCAGTATTACATTTTATACAAAAGAAAAGTGTAAAAATATGATTGATTTGGTAAACTATAAACCTATACTGATAAACATTTTCCAAGAAGTTATTGTGAGTTGTGATTATCGTTATAAAAACTACACGTTAGACCATTAAATAATTACGCACTCTAATATTCGAATCAAACCGATAAAAGTTCCAAATGATATTCAGTGTTTTGAATTAATTAAAATAACAAGGACAATATTATAATTTATAGTTGATAAATGAAACATTTTAATTTTTTTTAAATTTATAGCGAAAAGTTAAAATATAACTAAAATGTAGAAACTATTATTTGTAGTAATTATATTTACCTGTTGTAAATTATATTGAATTTAACTTTTTAGGAATCACTAACTTAAGTTTTAATTAAGTTTAAGACATACATTTTTAATAATAGTAAATATAGAATTATCTTGTCATCTTGACTTCTTGCAGTTTGTACACACGACATACGTATATCCGAGAAGATATTTTTGTATTACGAGTATATTAATTTATATTATAATGCACAGATTATTTTTGTTGATCAAAATGATAATTGTAGGTTTTTACAGGACCATAATTTTGTAATTTATTACCAAGTGCAGAAACTAAACATTTAATAAAATAGCATGTTCTTATGCAAAAAATCTTCAAACATATTTTATAAATCCATAATATATCGAGTAAGGTATGATTTTAATAATTTTCATAGAAATAATCAATGATATATATATCACTCAATCTTTTGTTAATATATCCCTTCCATAATATGAAATAACTTAAATTTTAGTCTCATATCTACTGATTCCACAAATTCATTATGGTTATAAATAATAATACATAATTATATATTATTTATTATACACATATTGCATTGTCATCCGCACAACCAAGCATGTATAAATATTTAAAAATAAAGTAAATAATAAAAAGTTATCTAATGATAACCCCTGTCGTTCATGAACCTTCTAAGTTCAAAAATAAGTAAATACCACAAGTATATAAATTAAAAAAAAAGAAAAATCATTATTACAATCACAAGCACTTGTTACGATAAAAGCGAATATATAGATAGATAGGTAATCAGAGACCACTAATGTAATACATTAAAAAAATATTACAAGAAAACAAAATATATTTATTTTGATTTAATTTTAATCTTAGGAACGGAAACGGAATTATAAAAATGTATTGTTAATTCGTATCCTAAGCAAACATTGAATAGTCTCTGACTATCCTAAAAATACGTAATACATTCTATATTTCCATAAGCACCAACCTTAAAAGCGTGCGTTATTGTCCTTAGCGCAGTCCCTGGGAATATCTAAGAAATAAAATAGGAAATTTATTAATAATAATGTTAAAAATATAATTGAATTGAAACTGTTAGTAAGAGTTTGAGCGTATGGTTTAAGAATAATGATAAAAAATAAACGAGTATTTACAGATAGTTCTTCGCTTCTGTATGCAGTTAATGTCTGTTCGTCTTGTAACAAAACACAAAAGTACGGTTCCCAGGTGACGAAGTTCAATTTTTTGTCTTTGACTACGTTTGCTGGTCGATGACCGATTTGTAGGTCGCGATCTGCAATTAAAAAAAAAATATATATATATATAGTAAATATGAAAACGTTTATTAAATTTAATAATATGATTTCTCGTTAAGGATAATTTTACAAGGCATGTAAACATAAACATGTGCGTTAAGTACACATGGGTTTAATTATATCTCATATGTAGTCAAATAATGTTAACAAGTAACTATCACTATAAAGACTAAACAAATAAAATTTGACAAAAAAATAAAATAAAATAGTTTGATCCATAAAAACATTTGACTGTTTTCATTTTATGTAGTAGATTTGATATAGTTAGCTATGGAATAATAATTGTATTACTCACAAAACTCACAATTCCCATTAGTCATAAAACGAACGACGAAGTATATATTTCTGTATGTTTTTTCAATCAATTTTTAAAGCTTTTCATTAAGGTTTTTAGCCAAACAACCCAAATACGTCACGATACTCACAGCGCAACAAACGTTTAATGTAAATTCCATAATAAATGGTGTTTTTTATTGTTGTTTTCCCACTGCATAAACGAGCAGCAAATATTTTTAGCTGTCAGTATTTGTTTTGCGAAATAATTTATAATATCCATTATGCAAACTACTGCTCAAAATGAATAACGTGTTCATTGACAACTATTTTCACAAATTTATTAACTATATATCATTGCTGTTCGGTACTTGGATGACAATCAGTATAAAAACAAACAAAGTAAGTAATTACAATGCCGAATAGATCAACGGGTAAACGATAGGCACATTTTTCGTAATGATAATAATATTGAATACTTTCGGTATGAACCAAGAGTCCAAAAAGTTTGAAATATTTTGTTCGCAGGTTATAGCGTACACGATCTCATTATTATGGTGTGTAGGCATCGTCGGGAACCAAATAGATTACATAACGAAACCTTGGATGGAAGAACGCAAAGAGGTAATACAAAAAAAGTTACATAATTAATTAAAATATCTACTTGTTATAGAACTTTTACTCGTTATTACTTGCCAGAGATTGTGTATGTAAAATAAGTGATATAAATCATAAATCTTTATAGATAGGAAATCAGACAGCAATATATAAATGTCATTTTTAGGATAAACTAATATTTTTGAATTCAAATAATAAAAACAAAGTTAGTGTATTTTCATTTTGAAGACATCATTACGCAAGTACCAGTTAAAATACGCGTATAAAAATCAAAATTAATTTTCAATGGTTAGGTTAGGTTATGTTTTTAATGATGATTTATTACTACCCACGAATAAATATGTAATAATATTATATTACAATTTAATAGGTTTACACTAGAGTTGAGTGAAACTATAGACGAATACCCAATATTGGCAATAGATGTACATGTATTATATAAATACTAACTTCGGACATTATTTTACACTGGTACTTGAAAAAATGTGATTTTATATGATTTCAGATAAGAAAGCAAGACATGACTTTTGAAAAGTTAATACTTCTTGACTTTTGGAGTTACAATGTGATCTATTTTGTAAGTTGTTTTTTGCCATTAGTCGGTAGAAAAATAGACGTTAACACATTGGAAACACCAAAAAGTATATTTAGAACATTAGCAACTAATAGTGAATCGAAATAAGTTATATGCGTGTGCATTTTCACAGTTTTACTGTCCGATGTTTGGAGGTTCATAATCGTTTTTGTTTTTGTCGTCGGAAATATGACGCCAGCAATTTTATCATATAACTTCCAAAGCATTCAGAAGAAAACCGATTCCACATATAATTTATTATTTCAAGTACGTGCATAGCAATCTGATTAAACGGTCAGAATATGTTTGTATGATTACAATATTAATTAATTTATCATGAATAATGTGGATTTAGGACATTTGTAAACTGGGAATATTGACGGTAGACCTTCAGTTCGCGTGGTTCTGTTGGAGCCTTAAGGACACCTTTTCGAAACTAAACGACAGCTTGCAGAAAATCGTTTCTTCCGAGATACCGTTCGCGGCCAAAACCACTTGGAAGAGAACAGCAGTGGCGACTGGAAATAACTACAGATGTAAATCTGTGCTCCGATCGCATACAATATAAGTAACAGGAGTTGCCAACGTGCGGCTCGCGTTTCATTAACAAAAACCAAAATGTACCTTTATTATTATTATAATGAATTTTAAATTTTTCGGCATACAATCAAAACAAAATATACTGAACTAGTATATGCAATTTGATATATTTATCGGTTATATATACATATGCTATATTTATTACATATAGATCAAATCGTAAAAATGATAAAATATAAACACTTTAGCTGTGGATATAATAATTATAATAATTCATTCAACTCAGGTAGAATACAAAAAAACAAAATAACATAAGTAATTATATGAACTGAGCTGATTACCCCTCTCTTTAAGCATGCATGTGATGAGAGGGGGAGACTTGAGATATTAATTATAGAAATAATGAAACATTAACAAAAAATTTTAAAATTTATAAAAGTGAAAACTATTACAATAGTAGAGTACAAAAATAGATAAAAGCCAGAATAATAGTATAATAATGAACATTTACAGAAAGTATCATTTATTGATATTCATGATTATTTCTCTTGAACATATCATTTTTTATAATTTTTTTAAACAACATCTTATCATTTATTAACTTACTACCTTTTGGTAATTTATTAAACATTGCTAAAGCTTTGTTTTTATTAGCCATGGAATTACATTTAGGAACTCTAAAACTATTTCCCCTTCTTTCTTTAGGAATATACTTAAGAAATCATTAACTCTGATACTCAAATCAGAATGCAGTTGAGATAATGAAAAATACTCAAAGAGTTGTTTTATATTAGATATATTCCTAAGATGTTGAAAAGCTGTGAGGTATTCATTCTGTCATAGCCTTTTAATGCAATTTTTATTAATATTATTTGTGTAGTATTTAACTGTTATGTAGTTGGGCAAACCGATCCCCATTAAACTATACCGTAGGATAAGACGGACTGTATCAAACCAAAATTAACACTACACAAAGTAAATTGATTTAGAATAATATTTGATGCATTAAGTATAAAAAAAGAGTCTCTTAATCTTTTTGTATTAAAAATTAATTTGTGTTTTCCATTTTATATCCTTATCAAAATAAATACCTAGAAATTACATGTAATTGCAGTATCCATGATGTGGCTTGCGAACACAGTCATGTTGGCCACCCCTGCAACGTAATATCCGCGTTTACATAATAATACAATATAGCCGCATCGTATGGTATCTCGTATTATTTTTGACGCACTCGTCAAGTGTTACCATCATAAATTATGATTATAAAAATTATAAATTATAATAAATGGACTATGATATATTCAACAGACGAAATACGCCAAGCGGACGTTGCGTACGCCGAGTTGGTGGACGGCGTGAAAACCGTGAACGGCGTGTGCGAGGAACGCATTCTGATGAACATATTGTGCTACATGTTCAACACGATCTGCGGTCTGTTCAACACGATATCCGCGTACAGGACCCAAGGGACACCGATGCTCTTGGTTGTCGTCCACTTGTTGTGGGTAATAAACTGTGCCGGTAGGATAACCCTGGTGTGTTTCGCGGCCTCGTCCGTCGTCGAGCAGGTGCGCGACATACCGCAATGCGTCTATTCCTACCCCCCCCCCCCCCGAGGCACCGCTGCGGCATATTATGATAAATAATAATAACGCGGAAACAAACCGATTTTCAGGACGACCGTCTGCACAACTTGGCTCAGATCGCAAAAGAAATGTTGGGTGCGAAGAGTAACTGTTCGGAGGTAAATGCCGCACACGAGTGCAATAATATTGTGTATAGTATACATATAATATACGCGCCCGATGCGTGTCCAAGTGTACAACACATACATTTATGTGTACATTATCGTTATTATATCACGTGTGGTTATTGGTTTCAGATGAAACAATTCTTGCGGCGTATGACGTACTGTAAAGTTAAATTCGAAGTTTGTGGTATGGTGACGGTGGATAAGACGCTTTTATCGTCGGTAAAAAAAATTATATATATATATATATATATTTCAACCCTATAATTATTGGCTATCTATAAACACTGTTAACTATATACATTATACATGGAGGGGTGGGCGGGTGGCCAACAAGAATATAATATGTTCGCGAGTCACATGGATAAATACAATTATATCAAGAGCAAAAATGTTTATATTTTATCATTTTTACAATTTGATCCAGGTAATAAAAATAGCTTATACCTGATAAACCTAATATATCAAATGTATGCATTTATATCATTTGTTCTACGGCAAGAAATGATCTTAAAGGCCTTTAAAAAAAAAAAAAAATGCATGTATTATAGTTCAGTATATTTTGTTTTTATTGTACACCGAAACAATTAAAATTCATAGTAATAATAAGTATACGTATTTTGATTTTTGTTAATAAGACGCGAGTCGCAAGTTGGTCATCCCTAGTATAAATTATATAATAATATATAATTATATATTGTATATTAAAATATATGCGTATACTGTCCACAAGTGTACATGCCTTCAGTGGTGTGTTTAAATATTTTCCTAATGGGAGACGATAGTTTAATATGTTTTGACTATATACTTACAATGTAAGTTCAATCAAAATAAATAAAATAATGATAATATTTTTGAATCCGTCGTACATTTAACAATTTCAAGGGTTCATAAAAGACAAAAGTATTATCGTGATTACCTTTTGAAACATATTCGTAGAAAGATAGCAGACTCTCTAGATACGCCATTGTAGCATATTACACTATTATATTATGTAAGATCATTATATACTAGTACGATATATTTTTTTCTAGGCCGTAATCATCGTAATTTCGTACTTGGTAATCGTGTTGCAGTACAACTACAGCTAAATCCCAGTGAACTAGTCAACAGTAAACATGTACCGGTTCAATTCTCACGCATACTTACGTTTATTCAAATGCATTGTTGGTCGCCATTATCACACACTCACAGTTTAAGACACTACTACTAATTCCGAGACAAATATATAATTGTACATCACAAACACGGCATCTCGCTTGTGTATTGTTATACAACAAGGTTTTATTAACTTTCGTTAGTTTCTTATTGTTGTATCCTTTGTGTTGTATAGATGCGTATGTATTACTATTCGAACGGTTTTTCATAAAATTGTTGTAATCTGTAAGTATATATACCTGCATGCTCCTAACTATACCTTTTTTCTTTTGTGATATATCTGTCGCGAGTGTTAAGTTTAAAACGATTTGGGATATTTTACAAAAAGGTTCCTTTTTATGTACCACCAAACATATGATGCACATGAATAGAATCTTAATTTTTCATCGTGACACATTGCCCAAGTATTAAACGGTATATAGACACTACAATACAATTCGTTTAAAATATATATGCAATATTATGAGGCTTTACATCACCAACATTATTCACATATAATAAGTAAAGATAATAATTTAACGTTAAAAAAATACTAAATTTTTGTCGTCTGACGTTGTATATTTATAATTATGAATAAAATATAATACTTTCCATAAGCTGTATGGATAATACCAAAATGTAGTCCATTATAAGCTTCTTCTGTACTCGTTACACGCAATATTCAATAATGCACGTTATGTACCTACCGTTATTATCGACACGTGCATACATGTTTAAATAGTATATCTACCTACATACAATAAATAATATAGTCAGTGTTAGAATTGCAATCACTTAGGCAATGGCAGTCTGAGTAATGCCAACATTTTTAAGACGGATTTTGAACTTTTATTTCCTGGTAACTGATAACTATTCAGATTCATAATTAATTATTATTCAATTGGATCAATAGTTTAAATGCAAAAAATATTGTTAATCACGTTTTGGTTTTAATGATTTTACTCTTCCAACTTAACGAGTCATTACAAGTTCGTGTTTAAAATAATATAAGTATATTAATATGTAATATAGATAGAAATAACTATATTAATAATACGTGATAATAATATATTGATAATAATTATCATAATTACTATAGTTTATACAATTAAATAATTATTAATATATATTTTTTTTTTGACATCACTCGAAGTATTTCCATAATAATTTAAATAGAAAACAAAGTACAATAGTAATCATTTTGTATTATTGATTTGAACAAATAATAATTTTAAATTAGTATAAATCTATAAACATAAGAATTTTAATCATGATGTATTCGTACTATCGATTTAAAAGTATAATATTTATAACTTATATAATTTTACATGAAATATAGTTCTACCTAAACATAAATTAATTAGTACATAATATTAGTGCATAAGTTACTTCAATTTTTAAGTTATGAAATAAATAATATTTATATATTGCAAAAATTAGTCACAAAAGTTATATTATGTAAGAAAGCTTTTCGAAAATTATTATTATCTCTAAAATATTTTCCTTCTAAAGTGTTAAAATTAAAATATTCACCTAGACACGATGCCATAATTTTGATTTTGCGTAACGAAATGAATTAGTTTAGGTAAATTAAAATAGTCCGTTAAATTGATGAATAAAATACATCATGCAATATACTCAAGAAACTCTGTAACACAGTTTTGAGCTGGGTATTTTTTAATCACAGTATTCCTTTGATATTAAGGGATATATTATATTATGGTCATATACGTCACTGGTATTATAATACTGCAGTAGATGATAAATATCGGTCTCAATCTCAAGGGACTAATCATATAGTCGATAATAGTTTAATACCGATGGTATGTTCACTGTTATATTGTTATACGACTATATTTAAATAAAACATCTAAGTTACAAAATCATTCAAGAATATTTGTGTTTTATTATTTATAATATTATGACTAGTTATCATTTTGTCTACATAAGTACTTACTTACATGTATTTATAATTAAAATACGTGTTTGAATTTTAAATATCAAAATCACAGCTGTTATATTTAAGTAAATAATATATATGTAGATTTTAAGTTATAAAAAATAATTTAACTACATAATTACATTTTTTATTTTAAGGGTAATATAATAACAATTGATTTCTTTGTTCGATTTGTAATAATATCCACACGAATTATAAATATTTAAATGCAATAATATACTTCAGTTTTAAGAGAAGTCTTGTTCTTTACCAATAATAGCAATTCATTTTTAATAATATTCTCTTATTATGACCAACACTACACAAACATCTAGTATATAATACTGAAAATTAATTTTTTGCTTTATTTTCATTATGTTTTCACCGCTAGAAAAAATAAATATATCAATACAGACAACCTCATATACAATAATAATTACATTACGTTGTAAATAAATAAAATTGAATAACAATAATTCATTTCAATATCGAATGGCAAACATGAAAGTCGATACATATCTCATGTTCAAAAGCTTTTCTGTCACTTATTACTATTCAATATTATTTGGATGGATGCCAATCCGTATACCAAAAAACGAAAACGAAAAGGTATTTAATTTCCGTTAACAAAAACTAAAAATAATGATTTTCTTCGAGAGGAATATTGAAACATCTGACTTATTATTTATGGTTTTTTTTTTTTTTTTTATAGAAAAACAAGAATGCATGGTGTATACCAAGTATAATTTTGTCGCTTTGCTATATCGCACTGGTTATTGTTTCCGGAAATACAACGCAGCAATTAAGAAGTGCAATCAAATACCAAGGAAATCGAACTTCAGGCAATGTATAAATTTTCATTCCAATAATATTAATTATCATGTAATAATACTATAATAATCAATAGGTATTGTAGGTTATTGTTACAAATATTCAAGTACATATCTATAATACGCACATTTTTATTCAAGCCGACGCACGTTGCAGTCATTGCAATATATTTTAAAATTATATTTATAATTTCAGCTCACAACTCACGATCGTATTCAAATTATAGTGGGACCGATGTTTCTAATATCTTTGTGGTTAAATCAAACGATTATCATCATTATATACATATTGATGCCGTTTCATTTAATGGGGCTGAGAAAAGTTTTTGGGCTATTTAATAACTTTTTCGAATATCACGGATCGATTATAGGTTATTAAACACGTTACGAAAACTAATTACATCGATACGCGCAACTATGGATGATCCGTGATATTGTTTACTTTGTACAGGAAATAAAAACACGATGAATAAAATTGCCAGGAACGCCAACATTGAATGTATCATGTTGATTGTACTGAACACCGTATTCTCAATAGCATCGGTTACGACAAGTTTCAGCCGAATAAGATTGTCTTTTGCATGGAAACTCTTCATTATGGTGGTAAGAGTACTAGTATTGCAATAATTTTTAATGTTAAACTGTATTGGGTAACAGCAATCAGACGATGTTGAATTCGGAGTAATGAACCGAATGATTTGAAAACTATATTTAAAATTTTCGAACACGTAAACTGTCGGAATTATTACTCTCATCTATGAAAATATCATTTAGAAATATTATATAACTATACTTGGTCGGATAACACTAAAATGTATGCAATTTTTCAATATTCTAGGATAATGTTATTCACAAACTGGAGGCATTATCGTTGTGTATCCAGTTTTGGTGCATGTGTTCAGTACTTGCAAAATGTTTTAAATGTCTAAACGTATCATTGGACAGACTCCGAATTCGGAAAAATCAAGGTAAATTATTACTTTAACTGTAATTAAATAATGTAGTTTCGAGTTTCATTACATTTGGAGAATACGTATTATAACATATAGTGATGGACAAACCTTCGGATCTATTCATTTTGTCCGACCACTTCACGTTGCCGTCGAACATAGTAGAACATCTACGGCATCTGAACCGTGCCCACATCGATCTATGCAACATTCTCGAGCACATAAACAACGTCTATCAAGTAACTGACACTATGTAGTATTGTATTGCACCGAAACGAATTTTCGGATGATTTAATTTACACAGTATATTGCATCGATTTAAAGGTGCTGATTCTTTTGAGCATCATCACGTGCATATTGAGTATGCTGCCTCATCTGTTCGTTGTAGGCATCATCATGGCATATTCAAACTTTAGAATAACGCCCCAGATATCTATGGTCATATGGCCTCTGCACTATATGATGAAAGTGTACATCGTGTGCAAAGCAGCTTCAATTGCATCCAACGAAGTAATTTATTCTCATTCTACGCAGGGACTTGACAGACGTTTATATGCTTTCTAATGTTTTAGGCTCAACGGACAAAAAGTATTCTTAATGCAGCATTTCATAAGCGTTTAACCGAAAACGAAAAAATTGGAGTTGAGTATAAGAAATGATTTTTTATAGCCATTCATCATCAAAAGTATTTATACTATTATAAGTATACTGTATAGGTATAGGTATGAGTATCTAATATAAAATAACAAAACATCTGAGGGAATATTTTTACATCTGTTCAAATTAGTTTAGTTCAATTAATTTAGTGAAAAATATTAACCTACAAAAATCTAATCTAGTTTTTCAGCATAAATTAAGATATAAAAACAATCAATATGAATACCTACACAATACATAAAATTACTTTCAGAGCAGAAATTATACGATACGGATTTATAAAATAGTACAGAAGAAAACTAGTTCTTCCTACATGAAACTCAACTTCGTTTTAAAGATTATAATATAAGGTCTTTTTAAATTTGACAAATAATAGGTGTACAATCATGAACAAATTATAAAAACGATTCTGAACGGAGTTAATATGTTTGTCTAAAATGAGTATATAATAATGTAATATTTTATATTTAAATTGAAATATAATGCAATAGTATGCAATTTCGTAAAAATTTCAAAGAGTCATAAAATTTTTTCCTCTAAGTCCGGTAGAAATTTTTTTAAAGATTTTTGAAGAGCAGCTTATGGATAACCTAGTGGTTAAAATTTTGAACCTTAAGTATGGACAGAATAAATTTTATGAATTTTTATCTACAATATAACTTGCAAATTATCGTGATTTTGACACATTTCATACAAATTTAAGCTTTATGGGCTTATAAAAAATTATATATTTTAGTTACGATAAGTTAAACTTATTATAAACCTTGTATTAAATTTTCAAAAGTTTTTGGCCAGCCAATTAAATTTTATAGATGTTTAAAAAAAAATTTTAAATAAATAAGTCAAAATACTTTGAAAACATAACGTATATAGAACGCCAATATAAAGATTTGGTGAAAATTTCAAGTTGTTGCGGTTTTTCGTTTTTGAGTTAGAGCATTTTAAAAAAATATATTTTGTAAAAACGTGATTTTGCGTAAAATTTCCTGTTTTTTCGTAATTTGTTTATCGTTTTTTTCGATTTTTTTCAAAAAGTATAAAAAGTTGGATTTTTGACTTGCTCAAGTACCATTTACATTCACTTTCCTACTGTCAAAAAAGGTGTCGTCAGACACAAAAAAAAACAAAAAAAAAAACACACACATCATTGTAAAATCAATAGATTCCATCACTCCGTTCAGAATCTAAAATATAATAATAAATAGGGAAAAAATATGGTAATAGAATTTAAAAATTAAAGGCATTCATTGTAGAAGGAAATAAATGGCAATATTTTATATCAATAAGTCTTATACATTTGTCTAATCATTTTAATATATTTACAAAACTTATTATTTTTAATAGTGTAACTACTATAACTCTATAACATTTATGACTTATATCTGTACAAATAAAAATACTTATTAAATATTTTTTTATTCTTAAAATTTGTCATCAGTTATTTATTAGGCATTAATACCGGTGCGTGATGTACACGTATATTATGTATCATATAAAATTCTTTAGTAGGTATATTACAAACAAAAATGTATTTTAATGATTTAAATGCTATTTGAAAAAAATTCTAAAATCTAGATTAGTTATAAAACTGTTATGGTGTTACATAATATCTTAATTTAATTTTGTATGCCTATATGCCCTACTAAAATATTGTTTAAAATTAAACATTTTGATTAGCTTGCTGAATTTTTCTTATATCAATCATGTAGCTTAAAACTCAAATAAACCAGTTGGTTAACTTAACCTACACCGGATGAATGCTATTGGTTTAATAATATTTACTAATACTTTTTAATTTTAATAACTGGAACATAAGAATACAAGTTTAATTGTGGTATAATATTATAATATTACCCGAACTAAGAAATTCGCCAAAAAAACATTTTCCTGTAGATATTTAAAAATTTAAAGTAAATTTATTTCACAAATCAATTAATTATGTTTTAATATTTTACATAGTAATTTGCAATAAATTTCTACTGCATTTAAAATTCCTTACAAAATTATAAATCAAAGACCTTAAACAAAATATATTTTTATAGTTTTATCATAAATTAAATGTGTTTTATCTACAACTTAAATTTTATGAATGATTACCAACTAGTTTAAAATTGCTTACTATAATTATTATTATATTTCTTTTGTAAACTATAAGCCACGAAGTGTTCAAGAGTAGTTGCACAGTGGAACAGTGGACAGTGAACTAAAGGAGTGGCGGAATATAATTAATTGACTTTATGGTCCATTTCCAATTATAACTATTTCATAAATACGATTAAGGGGCGAACTTACAGTTTTTGTCGAGGGACTGTAGATTACCCAATGTGGCAATGACAATGAAAGATAATGAATAGGTACATAAAAAAATATATAATAATTTAATATTAATAACCACACCCCACCAGTATAAATCGTTTAAAAACATGTAAAAACCACCTATTATGTTGAATTCATTTAAAAAATAAAAAATAAAACGTGACGAGCTCAAAGAATCGTTTAGCGTTTATTATTAACTATTATTGTGTAATACGAATTTGCTGATGAAAACTAATTAATGTAAAAGGAAACGGCTACTATGCAGCGTGTTCCTAAACTCAATGCAATAAAAAGATAAATACAATTTTTTGTATTATGAATTTGGAATAGAATAGAAATGTTTATATTTTTCCGGAACAATAATAAACATTCCTTTGTGTGGTTTATATAAATAAATAATCCACCATCCGTATTCTTGACCGAATGAAAATTATATAACTGTACACGACATAGGACTATAAATAAGAGCCTTGGTTTGGTGCATAACAACGTCTTAAACGCCAAAGTTTTATCGTTTGAAAAATTGAACCACAAAATCTTGAAAGTCAATTAACACCCTATATGTTGGTTTTTTTTTTTTTTAATCAATATACATTTAAACGTTTTTAAAAAGATGGTGAAAACGAAAATTGAGGTAATAACTACGGCATGGGCTACACTACGCAAGCTCACTGCGGAACTTAAATCAAAATCATCTGCCAATTTGTTATGAAAAACCACGTCGGATAGGTAACAGAGTAGAGTACATACGTTTTGGGTGAAAAGTTAAGAAATAAAATAATACTACTGCTTTGTATTATAAAAAAAAAAATTACGAAAATCTATGGTGTTCGGCAAATGACGTTCAAGATTTTGTATATTCAAGAATTCAAGATATTGACGTAATTTTTATTCAAGATTTTGTGGTTCAAAATTTTGGACGTTCAAATGTTTTCCGTACAAATGTTTGAAGGCTTCCCCTTTGATTATTAATGTAATTACTATTTTTGTTTTTATATCTTATATTTTTATCGACGATAGCAAAAATTTTAAAGAGTTTACGAACAGTGAAACGTAAATAAATAACTTATATACTACTGTAAAGTTTATCAAATAACGAAACGTCAATGTTTTGTTATGCAAAATTATTATTAAATGTTAACAAATATTACCGCATTGAATGGTTAAATTTAAATAAAATATTTTCGTTTCAGATAAAACGTTTCTTAGAAAGTATTGATAGCAAGAAAATAAGATTTTCTCTATATGGTCTTAGCCATTTGGATGACGAATATTTCTTATCCGTGAGTCTTTTCTTTGTAAGCTCCATTAACAAGTTAAAAAAAAAAACGTGAACTTTATTTATTTATTTTCTGTGTAAACACAATATGGTGATATTTAAACAAATTAGCTTAATGAAATCTGGTTCTAATTATAATAATCTGACGAGTATACACGACGGCAGTGCAGCAAGTACTTGAAAAATAATAATTGTTAATTTTGTTTATTTATAACTTCTGATTGTCGGAAAGAGATTAAAATGTTAAGCAAATAATTATAATATGTTATATTAGGTTTTAGGATAAACAATATTCTACAATTTAAAGAAAAGTATAATTAATGTTTGTAAACAAATAATTATATCTCACAATGAAAATATTTCTTATTATTTACTATTATCGCATTGTTTAACAAAGAAATTAGTTGAACGAATTATATTTTCTTTACTTTTAGAGTGTCATGGCTGTCGGAGGATACCTAGTAATCATCATCCAATCATACATGACGGTTATCGAAGAACAATATCCGATTTACGATCGACCAACAGCTGACAAGTTTGACGAATAAAACAATTATTATTGATTTATACTATTCAAAATTAATTGTTTACAAATCTTATATAAACGAATTATTCACCAACTATTGTCTATTAGCGCGCGCAATATATAATAAAATTATAATTAGTGTTTGTATAGTAGATATATAAACCATGTTAACAAAGCATTATTTCGTATATTTATTGCAACATTTTAATTTCGAAAATTGTTATTTTAAACATGGCCGAACATAAGACCAAAACAATTATTGATTTTTATCCATGTGCATTAACAATAAATGCTTGACATGTGCTGAGTCAATTGAATTAAAGAATTATTATTATTATTATTATTATTAATTTTGATTGAAAAATAATATTGTTCTTTCTTTATTCTGCGCCTGGCGAAGCGTATGGGTATGCAACTCAAAGTACATTTTTGCGCATGTGATCGTATAACCAATAGGATTCATTTATAAGAAAGTGGTGTACCCATGCACATGAATTCATTCCCTCGCATTAACACAACTCGATGGCAGTCAAGGTAACATCATAAGTTAAATCAAATTCTAAAGATATATGCATTTTTGTAATATTAAAAACTTTTATAAATATTATAAATTATTATAGTCGAAAACAGTTATGAATTCAATGATTAACAACAAAATATAACAAAAAACATTTTTCAGATTGGAAAAAAAGGAACTAATTTTATAATTGAACAGTAGGAAAAGTATTGAAAAATTGTACAGAATATTTAAAAATATCATGTCTAAAAACCAATATATTTTATCGGAATGACTAAAAATATTATAACATTTTGATTCAGTACATAATTTCTGTTGTATTATCTTTCTCTTAAAAATTTACTTTTGCCTATAAATACTAACAAAGTTTAAATTGCTTACTATTCCGTGAGTCATATTCCTTTAAATTTCTTATAATTATCTTTAGAATCAGACAATAAATCTAAAAAATAATTTCCAACGCTTTTTTTTTTTATTTCCAGATAAAAATCTATGCATTCAACGGGTTGTTGGTGACAATCGCTAGTGTTCTATTGTATAGAAACTTGTACACTTCCGAATCGTCAACTCAGGAAGTCGTATTTCAAACCGTACCACTATACGTGCAGATATTAATAACACTGTTCATCAGTACAATACAAAAAGTATCATTATGCAGTTATGCTTCCGGCCTACGTAAGAATATACCTAATATAAATTTTCGATTGTCGAGAATGAAATAAAAAAAATAACTGAAGCAGAATTTTATTTGGGTAAAATTTTTTTAAATATGTGCAGACCGAAAGGGGAACATTAAATTGTTACATTGGATTTACTTACTACTGACATTTATGACATTGATCATCGGGAACTGCTTTCGTTTATCAGTCCAATCTCGTATAATCCCAGAAAACATATTACAGGTTAGATTATATTATACATATTAAATGCCAATGTATGAAATAATATTGTAACGAAAAAAAATATGTTTTCTTCAACTCAATATTTGAACGCAAATCGCGTAAAATGTTATCACAACAAACCTTGGAATAATTGTGTACACAAAATTATAAAATTTCTATTTAAAATCGATAAAAATACATAGAGTTAGATGAACCCATGCAAATAGTTTGACTACTGCATTGTACTTTAGGTAAATTGTAAATGTTGAGTGTAAAGTATTAATCTACCTACGAGAAAACAATTTGTGATTTTCACCACATCATTTTTAATTGCTCTTTAATTCTCTTCTCCTAAGCAGACAACTCATATTTTCATTTCTAAATTCTCTTGGATATACCACTCCCGACACTTAGCACTCGCTCCACTCCTATTATTTCCTGAATTATTAATTCCATAAATTCTGCTGACTTTCTAATTTAAACTGATTTGTGTATATAGTATAAACATATTATAAATCTGTATATTTAATTTGTATCTATAAAATAACTGCATTGCTGTAATGTACAACAAAGGCAAAAAAAAAATTAAATAAATAAATAAAATGTATTAGTTGTAATAGAAACAAAAAATGAAATAGAAAATGCAGTCTGTTGAACAATTTGTTAAATTAATAATTATTATGGATATGCTGTAGAACTTTACCACAAATAATATAAAAAGTATGAATTCTCATTTTGAAAATAAATGAATTATTAACACATGCATTCGTTTTATGCTGGAATATTAAATTGTATTTAATTCTTATTTTTATTACAATATAGTTATCTCGTTATCTTAAATTTTTTCATCGAAATCAATTTGTCAAATGAAACAATTGTCTATGTTTTTATCTCAAGGTTATGTGGCGAGTACTAACGCACTGTTTCAGAGCACTTTATTTTAATCCCATTTTTCTATTCGGTACATAGATTTTGTAAACCCTTAGGACTGTTCTATCCGAAACGGTTTTTTTTCTACCGATCCTCTCAAAAGAAACTAAAGCGCACATACTTTATACTAAACACATACATTATCATTGTCTGCATTAGACGGCGCCTGTATCGTTTAATAAAAATTAAATTTCCAACAGATGATCCTATGTTTCATACCGATACTGTCTGAAATACACTATTGCTGCGTGTGCGCAGAGTTTAAAAACCACCACAATAATCTATGCAGACTCGTCGCGGATGGACAATTTATGACAGCAAAAAGTACGTATTATTACTGCGAAAATTTGGATTCTACAAGTTGAAAAACTTTTTGGCACTCATCTAGTTATCATGTTTTATATGAGTATTTTTCTCATCTAATTTTCTATAAGCAAAGATATTATATAGTATTATAATAATAAAATGTAATATTTTGTCATATATATCATATAATTCGAAACGGAGAGTTAAGTGAACCGTTGTACATCGTACCGCATATACACGGAAAAAGTACAAGTTATACGTTACACGGGGTGAATACTAGTTTTCATTCACGAACAATGTCATCGCAGTTGATATTTCTTCTTTTGGATATTAATTAGCACAGATACGAGTTTTTCAAGAACTAATAATGCCCATACCACGCGCACTACGAACTCGCATCGGTCGACGATACTTATACTATACAGTGTTATTATACGTTGATTAATCACCTTATCGGTATACTTAACTGCCTACGTGGTGTTCGTACTCATTTGGAATCGAGGGCACCTCGCGATGACGAAAACTATTACTAATAATATTCAATCGCGTTTATATGGGAAATGTTCTTTTTATTTTTTTAATCGTCTTTCACGAGGAAAAAAATCGGTTTTGTGTATATTTTATAAAATGCCCCAGAGGAAAAAGTACAATGTATCGACGACGGACGACGATTAATATTCAAAATCGTAACACTACGGTTATGTTAAGTTTTATCTACTCACGGAATATTAATACGTAATTATTTATCCGGTGCATAAGTATGCGAATCGTCTAGATAATTACACGACAATTACGACGACGATTCCAGTGTAACCTGACTAGCGCGAACACATAAAATATACACACCTATAATAATACAAGCATAATATATGAATGTAATTAATTTTTTTATGACTAAATATTATATAGTCTACCTGAAATCCTATAATAATGATAGTAACTTCGTTGTCTTGCGAGACATTTTATTGATATCAATATTATAATATTGTGCATTATATATTATACTTATAACTATAATACATAACTGCATGAGGTATGTGGTAAGTTCGATTAAGTTCACTTGAATAAAATCGTTTAAATGGAATTTAATATTTAAACATTAAAATTAAAAATAAATGTAAAATAGGTATTAGTGGTATTACCGATAAATTTATACGGCAGCATATTGGTAAATCATGCGCAATGATTTGTTTTTAAGTTTTTCTACGCGACTCAATAACATTTGCCAAAGAAAATACATATAGGTAACTAAAGAAGGAAAAAGTAATAACTACGCAGTAGAGCATCGATTATCCGCATAAAAAATTTTTTGTAAATACATGATACATTATATCCTAAAATTTTAAATATCTTCAATTAATACTACGTACATAATATATACTTTTAATGATAAATCAATACTAAAATATGAATAATATAAACAATATACTATATTATATTATAGTATACGTTATATACACAATAAATTAGATTTTAACTTAGTTTTTTATCGTTATTTGATTATCAGCAAAAATCGATTATCCACACCTCCCTCGGCCACAATAAGTACGGATAATCGACACTACTGTACTTATATAACAAGTATAATAAGCGTAAGACAATTTTTGACGAAATACGTATATACGGCGTATACCCCCGTTTCCTCCCAATACATCCCTAGCTTGTGTATATGTATATTATGGCCAGATGGGCAAGACGGCGATCGCCGACTGGATCCTTTTTTAATATTTGAAAAGATGCCACTGTATGTAAATAAATATATATAGGAATGGGTCGAGGTGAATAATCGCCATCACATAAAGTTCGATGATACAATAATCATACTGTTGTTTGTTACGCTTCCGTCGGGGGTTCGGAGACTGTTGGGGGGAGGTAGGGAGGACTCTCACGATGACGGATTCGATGCAGAATTGCAGGCGATCAGAGCGGAGAGGAAAACGCTGAACGGCCACGTGGGAAAGACGACCGGCGGCGGAGCGTTCGGCTTGCCAATATTGTCGGAGATCGCGACCACGGCCATCACGACGGTGTTTAGAATTCATCGCGTGCTCCGTGCGACAGAACGTTTCGGAAACACCGTTAACTCGGAGTCGGCAGCCGACCTGTTGGACGTATTGCACCGCATTCTTAGGCTGTTCGCGTTATGCAAGGTTTCCGGTGACGTTACAAAAGAGGTGGGCGTAATAATAATATTATTGCACGTAGTAATAGGCTGCAGTAAATAGTACAGTGACGTCATTTGGTGGGGACGGGGTGGCAAGGTGAGCATTTGCCCCTGTCTGATATTAAAAGGCACCCAATGGGCCCGGTACCCGGTGGTTTCCGTTTGACTGTTATTATATTATATTATTTGCCCAAAAACATACCTATTTTTGTATTTTCATAAAATGTTACACTGTGCACACTAAGAAATCATTGTCATTATAATGATACATTTTTAATTAATAGTTTATAATTGGAATATATTTATATTTAGACGTATGCGGGCATGTATGTATGTGTGCTTTTTCAAGGAAAATAAATATAATATTGTTGTTTGCATGACAATAATAATAATTAATATCATAATCCCGTATAGTCTAATTTTTAAAATCTAAAATTAATACAACTTCTAAAATTAGTTAAATTCCATGCATGGCTAACAATGGGAAATAAGCGGCCGAGTTATTTACTGGTTATTGCAGTGAAAAGTGATGTATAAGGTAAAATTGATTTGGACGATGCAGTTGTTATATTTTTATAAATTAAAAAAAAAAAATCATCCTTTAGTAAACTAATAATATTTTAATTAATCAGTAACAATTCTGATTAGTTCTGTAGTATAATTTGTACTTGGTTGTAATTATTTTTATTTAATACTTGCTACCTTTTATTTGCAAATTGCGTTGGTTACCTAGTAAATAAAAAGGTTTGTAATAATTCAAAAAAAAAAAGGTTTAAATTTTAAAATATATTTTGTTGCGAGCAAAGCGAGTGTTTTTTTTTTACCAGTTTAGGCCAGCCGAAACTTTACCTCCCTCTACTGGAAACTGAAATGACGTTACTGACATAATATTGTTGTAACAATGTTATTATAGTCACATTATTAAAATTATGATAGCAGCAAGGCATTCTGAAATGTCACACAGATAATATATTCAGATTAACCATAATGAATATTAAATAAGAATCGTTCGTTATAATTTATAATAAATTTATGTTGAAAGTAATATTAAATTGACAAAGACATTTTAAAACACTAACTATTTTGAATCATTGACAATACCGTTGTATTACATTATTTTCGTATGTACATAGAACTAATACAAATTAAATCATGTTTATTGATGGGAAACAAAAAATAAATTCCTGGTTACGCTTCCAACCAAACATCATATTTTCGCTCTGTATATACGACGAGTGATTATCAAATATCGGGATTTATCTTATGATCGAAAACGAACAAATACATTTTTAATTATAAGTCTCGTTCAAAGTAAAATACACAACAGTCTTTATCCCTTTTCCCGATAAATATATATGCACACTTTTTACTCTCGGAAGCATACATGAACTTATGATTTACACACAGGCGTATATATAATATGTACATAGAGATAAGTATATATATATATTTGGGCATTGCATACACGTTTGATTCGTTTTTTTTCCCCCTTTCAAATGTATCGCGCGTATACTCGTGTTCGACGATTATTACGCGCGAGTTCAATTAAAATTGTTACTATAATTTTTTTTTTTTTTTTTTATCCATAATCGCGTTAAATATTACACTTGCTTTTTTAATTGGTAATGATTGCGAATCGCACGCACGATCGCAAAAGCGGTTTCGCCTTTTTTTCTTGTACCGTTGTAATACGCGTAAATAATACACACACCGCTATATTTGTATATTATACCTATTACGAACTAACCGCACAGCTCAGCGTGCAGTATATTATGTAGTATTGTAGAAACAATAGATTGCACCGCGTTATTTACACTTATTAATCTACAGGCGTACGTAGAGGTGCGTATTATATCCAATGCCGTTTTCCAAATAACTGCACTTCAGTGTATTCACGACCAAACTGCGTTTTTATATGAACGTTCAAAAGGACTGTGGTGAAGTTTTGAACTTAATTTCGAAGAGGTATTAAAAAATTTACTTGACAATCAATTTTTAGTTATTCCTTATCATTTGCTTATAAATACTATTATGGTGACGGCAAGGTTGGTGTTAGTATATTGCTATAATGTTTATAGATCGACTTCTCAATCTCGTCAACTCAAATAATTGATGTGATAAGTTGCTGCAGAACAAAGTATTATATACCCTAGAATCCAGACTACATCGCAGAATGAATAATAATCACTTGCATTTTCCATCGAAAATCGCCATTTTATCCTAACCATGTACAACCGTATATTATAAGTTCATAACACCGATTCAATTTTTTTAATTTTAATTTACAGGCAAATGAAATCGTGTCGAATTTGCTGAACATAAATCCAAATGCAGACAAAGATCTAGAAAACGAAGTAATTATTTATTTTCATCACGGTTATCTGTTTTTCTTGATCGAGTTATAAACGCAAGTAAGGCAATCGGGATTGCGGAGTGGACTTCCTTGAATATAATAGGTATAATTGACGCCAACCTGAGTATAATAGGTAACGTGGAAAGACAAAAGCTGCGGTCTTACGATAACATTTAACCATTTTTGTCTTAAGCCCCTTCGACTAAAAACGACATCGCAATAACACGAGTTTAGAACGAAACACTTTCGAGGTAAACACAAGTATCAGAATTCACTTTTTCTTACTGTGAACAATAACAGTATAAAACTATCATATCTATTATTCTATTACATTACCGAAATTCGCGGGAATAACATATCACGAATTTATAATGATTAATAAATTCAAAATTCTACCAAGAATAAAAAACAATAATAAACTTACGACAATTACTTATTAAGCATAAATATTTAATATGAAGTAATATGCAAATAAGTTATCTAGAATAAAACGTTGTGCAAACAATACTTAGTATGAATCATGCAGGTACATAAAATAAGTTGAAAACCCACTCGATTCGATTGGTACCTACTGAAGTAGAATATTTAAATCTTAGATGAGTGATAATGAATAAAAAATGATAAAGAATCGCGTGTAACTATTAATATATTTACAAGTCGTTGGTGTTTATAAAGGCGTTGTATTTGTTCTATTATTTTATTCTTAGAATTTAAGGTTTTTAAACGTTCATATTATTACGGTTTGAAAAACGCACGCTGCTGTCCCTCCCAAAAGATCGTGGGTTGAAAATAAGTTTGAAACTATTCTAAATTCCTTAAAAGCAAGGGGCACGGCATATTTTACACAATGTTAGCGTAGTATAATATACGCAAAACGCATACGGCTTTATCTGATATTAATAATTAGTAGATATAAATATATAACAGACCATCGCAAAAAATTAAATCTTAAATATAGATACTACACAAATTAAGTATATACTACATTTAATAATTCCATGCTTCGTATAGTAATCTATAATAAATGACCACAAAAACTGAAATCTTTATAATATATTATAGTTGTACGTTATTATTCAATATTCATTAGTCATAAGTTTTAACAGCGTCAACATTTTTCTTTATAGCCTTAACGCCCTCAATTATTAAGAAATTTTATAACAATATTTATTATTTTTGACTCGTGAATTATGGAAGTGGAAAAAGTAGTCTACCCGAATAGTGCATATGAGTAAAAAAATATTTTTTCTTTGAAATAATTGCGATATTATAGAAGCTCCAATTTATTGAATATTCAAAAATGATTATAATTTATTTTGCTAGACAATGTGTCTCTGTATAAACTTGAATAAAACTAAAACAAAACCAGTTGAAGTAAAATCAATCGTATGTTCGTTTTATCTTTTAAATTATAATACTCAGGGATTGAAATGTGCCATTTATAACAATCTATCGATGTCCAATCACCAATCACCAATAACAACAGAAAAATATAAATTAGACTCTATATATGGGAATGCGAAAGGTCTAAATGTGAAATACTTATAGTGTGTTTAAAAATAAGTTTATTATTTATCTAATAATGCAAATTAGTTTACGGTATATTTTCGCCATAATTTAAAATAATGAATGTTGTAATATTGTTTCTATTGACTTCAAGGACCCGAGGTTTTTACATTACCTGGGTAAGAATCATGCATATAATAAAGGATACGACCAACGTTAAAGAGTTAGATAAATTATTGAAAGTTAGAACCAAAAATAATGAGTAAAAAATTGAGCCAAAATTAAATAAAGCGTGTAAGGCTCATTCTTGTTTTTGGGGTCGTGGTGTATGTGATTGGTTCGGTAACCTCGGTATAAACTCCTCCCCCCTCAAGACTGAGAAAAACTAAGTTAAGAAACTCAATTAATAATTTAAAAACTTCGTTCCAAGTTCAAAATCATCAGTCCGTGATTCACGGATGGGTGGAAAGAGTTTCGAACCCTATCTGACCCTGCCATCACTCTGATAATTTCAATAAGTGTAGTTACCATAGTAACGAAAAAATATCTTATGTACTTTCAACTATCCAACACAACGATAACTTAGATTAATCATATACCTATTGGCTAATAATAATATTAATTAAGCTCTCATAAATCATAATATATCATACGTACCTATTACGTGATAACGTAATAAGTGTTTCTTTAAAAAATGACCAAGAAGTCAAGCACTAAATTTACTGAGGAGCCAACTGCCCTTTGTGCCCTGCTTCAATTAGAGTAATAAAACCATTTACGTCATGTCAATATATATTCGCATTCATAGTAGTCAGCGATGTTGCACTTTTGTAATTAATTCTTATACGAAATACATCAATCGTAGGTACATCAATATGAATATACATATACAATCGAGTTGCGATAACTCGAACCTTGATAACTCAAAAAACTTGACAATTTAATATTTTTTTATTCCCCAAGAAATTCTCATAAAACTCAATGTAAGTCATTTAGTCATATAAATCTTATTAACTTGAATATAACATTGTGATAAATAGCTCAGTCGAAGTATATTAATATTTGTTAGACGTGAGTATTCTAGGTATTTCGAAAACATATTATGTTTTATCTACTCGAGTATGTGTGAAATAGCATGGTGTACAATCAAATACAATTGTCAATTGTTTCAAAAAAACTGAATTTTATTTTAATGAAGAGCAGTGTGATAAGTGATATATGTTTAGAAAATAAAATAATGGCGATGATGACGGTGGATATGATTGACAAATTGTAACTAATAAACTTAATATCGATCAACAGACTACATTTCAATCGTATGCTACAATCGATGATAATGTTATAGCATTGATTAAAAACATATATTAATAAAAATAAAAATAAATAAATATATATATGTTTATAAATAAATAAATATAAATTTATAATCAATGGTTGTAGTCAGTGGATTGAAAACTGATGTAGGGTATAAATATATCAAATACAAATAATGATTTCAAAAATTTTTAAAATAATGGACCTCGAAGAACATTAAATATAATTACGACGCACCAAGCAATGTCATCATTACAAACAGTTAGGTAATTTGTTGATTCTGTCGAAGACGTGGATACTTCTATATTCGATGCCATACGCAAATTAGAAGTTTTGTCAATAAACAGCCGAAGAATCAAAAATTAATAGCAAATTATTTTTCTACTGTAACTAATAAATAATAATAAATATATATGTACATACTTATAATACCCTACCATTGTATCCATTTCAGTACCTATTTTATAACATTTATGTACATTTTTATCATAATGTTTTTTATGGCAACATTTTAAAATTATATTTTATTACATAACTTTAAGTTTTAATTTAATTTTGATAAATTCAAGTTAGGTATTTCAAAGTAAATTTTTATCAACCTTCAAGTTCGAGTAATCGCGACTCGACTGTATACACATATATAAATGTATTCTTATTTGCCTGCAGATATCATTCTTCTTGTGGGAAATTGACAATCCACCTATGGAAATGCGCTTGGTATTCGGCGCGTTTGTTCTGGGCCCCGGGTTGTTTGTTTCCGTAAGTATCTGCATGATTCCATGATGTACAATTACAAAGTTTACCGCTGGCATTTTTATAACAACTATACATTTATATAAGTATATCAGTATACACACAAGACTAGATCAGCCTAGTGTGCTACAGTTATATACATATATTATTCTTACACTTTCACGTATCGCCGCAGTTATCGATTTCACATCTCCGCCGTTAGCACGCGTATCATCGACTCTATACTACAATGTCTATAATGTACTTATATATATATATATATATACGTGCAAGTTGTACGGTTCTTGTTCGCAGGTGTTTTCCTGGTGCGTCGGCTTCATCTTGATA
Source organism: Chaitophorus viminalis (assembly GCA_025469195.1). Taxonomy (NCBI): domain Eukaryota; kingdom Metazoa; phylum Arthropoda; class Insecta; order Hemiptera; family Aphididae; genus Chaitophorus; species Chaitophorus viminalis. The sequence goes on along the minus strand of JAIPRK010000550.1, from coordinate 71,319 downwards.
CTGTTGCAGTTCCGCTGGCCCAGAACGTACTAACACACATTTTATCGCGATTCGCAACACAAACGGATGTTTTATATAGTATAAAAAATAGTTAATTAAATATATATATATATGATATAAGAAATATGTGTGAAGAGATAAAAATGCGTAACCTAACATCCTGTACAATGCTCGTAATACGAGCAAAATACGACGGACAACGAAGACGACAATAATAGCTATATAATATAAATATATATATATATATATACGTATTGAGTCTGTTTAATGTATAGGATATAGATATACATTATACTATTATAACAGTGGCTGCTACGACTTTTCTTTTTCTTCTTCTTCCTATATGTGCGCCGGTACTCAGCAGATCAACGAACTCGTTGATATTGCGTTTTTTCTTCCTATCTACTACGTCGCGGTGCAAACTGTGCACCGTATATCAATCGTTATATATAAATGTATATGTGTGTGTGTGTGTGCGCGCGTGTATGTATGTATGTATGTATGTATGTATGTATGTATGTATGTATGTATGTATGTATGTATGTATGTATGTATGCACCGCTCAAACATATACACACAAACCACGACGTACATATACAATATATAATAAAATGAATCGTAGATATATGCTAAATATAAAAATTAACAAACATACATATTACTATCTGCAGAATAACCTGGCTTCATTCGTGTGCAGTTTTATGTTTTACTGTGACATGATTTTTTTTTTAATTAATCACTTTTATATTACAGATTAAGATTGTATTACTCTTATTATTATTATTATTATTATTATTATTATTATTATTATTATTATTATTAGCCCCTTCCGAAAAATCCGACCATGAAATAAAGTTATTTCCATTTTTAAAACCTCCTCTTTTTACCCTCTCAGGGATTTAATATTGAAAAACCCTTTCTTAGTGGGTCTACATCATAAAATGAACCTTCTGACCAAATGTCATGTTCATATCTCATCGCTTCTGGCTAGTCAGTCAGTTAGTAGTCAGGAAATATTATTTTGTATATATACATAGATAAATAGGTAATGTTTTGGTTCATGGTCGTAGTTCTAATATACATCGCACACGCATGTCAAAGTATAAAATGTCCACCACTTTCTACCACTTTGGTCGGAACATTTAATTAATAGTGTGCTTCGTATAATATGTAATTGAAATAAAACAAGATCGGGATAGTGGGTTTTGAAACCAATGAAAATTACATGGATTTTCTTACTAGGTTATACGAACTTCAAATTGCAATGCCTGAACATTATAAAATAAAGGCTTCGATCAGCAAACCTTGAGTCAGTTCACTCACATGACACTGTTGTAACACTTGTAACCTATTTATAGATCGCTAACAATCACCGAAACTACTTATTATTGAAGATGACCAACTTCCCAGACATTATATGATTTGACTATAACCAATCTCGTCATTGCCTGAATTTACGCCATTGACGAAAACATAATATAAATACGAGAATATAGCGTTTAATTATTTTGATAAGTACAATACATGGAGTATGTAGATGACAATATAGAGTTATAATTGGCAGTTACATAAATATTGTTGTTGGGGCATGGAAAGCATATCTGCTGATTGTTATATAATTATATAGGTTTATGACAATTTCATGTTATAATGATGCTTTTCGTAAAGCATGTTCTTTAGGAATGTATCATTATTATGATCATTTTTATTTAAATACTTTTCAATAGTATTTTTTAAAAAAAAAAACACTGTTAAAATAATATTATTAATATTGTACCCGATAGGAACAAAACCACGGAATGTGTCGCGTCATTGGAACGGCATGCAGCATATAACAGAATCGTATACTCGTGAGAGATAGTTGGTAGGTAGATGTAAAAGTATAAAATATATACATATACCTATAGGTACGCATGCGAGTAGTATTGCACGCATGTACGGGACAGTTAGATTTCAGAAACGCATACAACAAATCTAACACGCACGTTCACACTGCAGCAAGTTGAAACTATTAAAAGTATCACAATAGTTGATTAAGAAAGTATATTTTAAAGAACGTATAATAGTTAGACTAAAATAATAAATTTTGCCATACTATACCATTTCGTACAAGGAGAACCAAAAATATAAATCGCATTTCAAATAAATATAACTTCCAGGGAACGTTTATGAAAATATTTATGTTTATAAAACATTGTACTCGAATTTACGCTTAAAAGTATTTGACAAATGAACAAAAAAAAAAATATATATATTTATGTACCAAAACTCTTTCAAATAAATTATGTGACAATATTTTCAAAACATTTATTAACACGTTTATTTTATCGGTTGTTATTAAAATGATTATATACATCAATAATTCCCGGAGTTGTTAATTCCCCTGGCGAACATATTTACTGAAATAGTAAATTTTATAAAGTGTCTGTAGAACAAACTGCAAAACAGTCTGTCCACAATTTACGTTTTGAATGAATAAAATATGTCTAATGTCCACTAAGTCTATTAAAACTGACACCGTATAACGATCAATAATTCAAATTGAAATTGAAATTTGAATTAATGGACGATTCGTCATGACGATTTGTTTTGCAACAGCGCTCGGAGCAATGTAGTGCGCATAGCAAGGCAAATTAGACTCGGAGTATTTAACGAAGTTCTGGGATGGCTGGAAACACATGACACAATAAAAATATTCGGCCTAAACTCGTATAACAACCACTATTCTATACAAACTACTCATTAAAAAACTGAATATAATCTAAAGTCAAAAAACCTGCACAACAGCACAGCCCGGTAAAAAAGTATTTTCAAACCATTTTCATATCTACCTAATGTAATAATATAATGTTCCAACACTTGTATACGAAAATCACAACACTTAACGCGACGTCTTGCTACGTAAAAAAAAAACGTATTATAATAGTGTAATAAACGATTATTAGTTCCGTCAAGACATGAGAATTACATAGTTGAAGAACACGATATATTTATACAATATACATATATATACCCTCTTCGACCGTGGTTATTCTACTACAAATAATAATAACGAAATTCCTCGTTTAAATTACGTAGCTTATACACATCAAGTACTCATTAGTTCATTTTTTACGATAACCTAAGAATTTTAGATGAATGGATTCACGAAACAGATTTTGGTGAGATATATTTTAGACACTAACAAATATTAATTGTTAGTTTTCTTAACATCGGGTATGTTAAATCGTTCTAAATCATTCCAAAAAACTTTCGCTGCGCGTTGTAATATATAATATAATGATATAAATAAGTGCATCGGGTAGAAACATTATAAAAAATGAAAAACTCAAAAGACTAAACATATTGTAAATTTTGATTACACAGTATTATAGTATATTGTATATAATATATCAAATTAACTGCGGTTAATAATTTATTATAAATTTAAAATAATATGCTGCAGATGAAGTATACGCGAAACTTAAAAACCGCATAAACTATTTTGGTAAACAAAATACATGTAATCTGAAATAATAACATATTATAATATATGTACTATATTATATATCAGCTGTATGCATCAGATAATTTCATTTCAATCTCGTCAATTTTCTATTTTTCTATCATACACATTCTATACTGTAAATTACGAATAATTTGAATTATTCTACCAAAACCTGTTGATCCGATTGAGAAAAAAAACATATAGAAAACAATTTTAAACGAAAAGATAAACCTACACATTCGTGCTCAGATTTAAGGCGATTCTAGTTGCAATAATTGTTGTTCATTATGGAGTGAAAAAAATCGACGATCTTCCTCCGACGGTCTGATATTTTTTCTCGTAGGTATATTAGTCATTGTATAGAATTTAATATTATGTATATCATATTTTTATATCCTGGTAGAAAAACAAAGATAATCATAATTATAACTAGTTACAAATGCATCATAGCCGATGCACGGTGGTATCATAACCTCTTCTTGAAAAAAAAAACTTTAGACTCCAATCTCCGGATGGACATACCGAGGGGCGGTAACGAGAAGCAGTAACGACACGATATTATTATAGCCCGTTGATATGTGTATATAATGCAAGAGGGTAGGGCATCTTTGAATACACACTAATCAATCGTGCGATGAATTATAAACAGGTCAAGGAAGTAAATGTAATTTTCTGGATGGCTGGATGTGTGTACATATGATACACGCGTCTAATTACAAATCTGTCGTATTTTTATAAGTATACTCACGATAACTATTTGCTGTATAACTGCCGTTCTGGTCGAACTAAATATTTATGTCATCAACTATCCAAAGCATCTCTTAAACGCATAGGAAAATTTTAAAATTCAATTTACCGCAAACAATTTTAAAATAACATCGCACATGTATATTATAATATTATTTTATACCTATGCCTACTGCAACGTACGAGTATACTTTGTACTCGTATTCCAGCGTTATTGAAATGTTTACACAACTCTATTGTGCCAAGAAATATTATTATAATTAATTGGCAAACAACACGAAACCTTAAATATGTATAAACTATTGCGAAATAATTGCGCGGCGATTGCCATTAAATTTGAAATTATACAACTAATATAATCGACGCCCAATCACCGCATACGTATTATCATAATATATTACAACGAGCTGAAAACGTTAACAATATTAATAATAATAATAACTCGTCTTGCGTTTTGTTTTTAGACAACAAATACAGTTTGGATGGATATGTTGTACAATATATGAGCACGAAATTTTACTATACAATATATAGGCGATACGTGATTACCGATGAAATATTAGCGCGAGACTATGGGGCCTTTCTCTTCTGACGTTACCGTCTAATTATTATAGATCGTGACCGTAAGATAAACTTATTTTGAAAGAGTTCCTGTCATTATAAATGTAATGTTCAACGCGGCTGACAAATTATACCATCAACGTTCAATGAAGAAGAAGAAAAAAATAAAACAATTCAATTGACCGAATGACACACAGACCCGTTGCGACCGATCGATTGTTATTTTAGGCCGAATTATTCAAACACATTGTACTGAAAAAGTAATCAGCGTTGTTCATTTCCACATGATACGAGTATAACGGTTTGTAGCTTATACGAAATGGTTTATTAGATGTTTTTTTACAATAAAAGTCGTGTCATTGATTATTATCAAATTAAACTCTCGTATATACAAAATAAATACGTGATTCATGTGGAAACGCTAACCTTACACTGTCTAGTTTGAGAGTTTGTTCGCTTCTTATAGCCACATATCAAAATGACAGAAACTTTACAGAAAATCTTCATTCCTTGGAAGTCAGTTCCACAAAGAAATTTTTAACTTTAAAGAACCGTTACATATTTTTTAACAATCCTAAACATAAAACGAGTTTTTAATACTTGGTGGAAAATAGACAAAATTCTAAAAATACATTTATTATTACAAACAATTAATGAACGCATGTATAGTTCATTTTTCTAAGACGCATTTAAATCACTATTATATATTTACATAACAATTTTTATACTTAAATATAATGATGAGTTTAAGGTTATGTCCGTTGTCCATTTTTTTTTTTCTATAGATTTATTGATTTATACTTTGGATAAGAAAATTATAGTCCACATTTAAATGTAATCAAATCGGAAAATGATAATATTAAACGTATGCATACCTATGTAGGCATACCACTATGGACTTTATGTCTTCATTTTGAGTAATGAATTATTTATTATCTAAGAGTATTATTAAAATTGTCTCCCAATTTCAATATCTCCTTCGGTTTTGGGAAATTATACTACAAAATCGAATGATTTTCGAAGCAACTACGGCAAAATTTGCAAAAGCTGTTGTAAAAAACTCAATACAGTCATACAGATTTTAACAGTCAGCAGAAAAAAAAAAGAAAAAAACATGATAGGCAGAGGATTAATAATTTCACTTGGAATCTCTACACGTGCACAAATAATTATATTATAACGATCGTTAACTTATAAACGTCGAACTCGCTTACGTCACGGTTTTCAAAACCTATATGCTGTGTGTGTAGTTCATGTTTATTTCAAATATAAACCAGGATCATACATTACGAGTAGTTATACGGACTGTATATTATAATATATACATATTTCGATGTACCAATAACATGTATGATGTATTATGTAGTTCGGATATAACTATACGTATATAATATTTATATATTCACATACTGTTACTATTACAAACGTTATTTCTCATCAGGATGCGCTGAACTATATACCTATGTATAATATTAAAATATCAAAAGTCATTATATTGGTGCGTGCGTCATAATAGAATATAACGTCTGTGCAAGTTCGCTGTATACATTTATAAATATATATACACACGCATTATGTATATTATTAAAAGTAGGTATAGGAATATATATTTAATATAATATGCATAATATGCATACACGGTCGGTAGACCGCAAAGTGCACTAAATATAGGTGCATAAATGCACGCACAAGGTACAACCACACCCCGTTGTTGGGTGTCGCGCGGTGGATCTGCGCTAATACTGGGTCAACGCCGGACGTATGGAGGTCATCGGTAGGAACAGTCGAAAAAAAAATACATTTATATATATATTATATTCGTGTTTACATACGTAGAGACCCACAAACGAACTAGCGGAATCAGAATTCAAGGTCCCCCTAGCCCGCGCATATAATATTACGTGCTGTGTATTTATGTCCGACTGGTTCGCCAATTACCACTCGGATTGACCTTTCTCCTTCGTTCTTCAGGACAATGTTAACTCCGCGGAATTCGTGTACGTAGGACGTTTGACAGTGCAAATAAATAACATAATATAGGTACGTATAGTGTGTACCTACGTTATACGCGGTGGAATATTTCGGGTGCGACACTGCCTAGAATCCACTACATACGTTTTAGGCTTGCTATGTAGGTACTGAGTATTGTATATAGAAAACTTGAAACTGACAAATTAAAAGAATAAAAGTAAATATACCTAACACGTAAATTGTTGTATCATGAATATTCACGAAAGATTATTGCGTCTTTTTTATTTTATAGCTGGAACAATTATTAATCATTATAAATACCTATAGATATAATTAGGATTTATGGTATTTATATGGTTAATTGTACTTCGATAAATATTCCGAACACTTGATGCAACAAAAAATTCGATATGGTTATTATTATGAGTTAAAAATTGTATTATCTGGTCATGAAATATAATTTTTTACTCGGCTGAATCCCAATATTATTACATGCTGCATCCAGCATACACATTGTGCTAATACTACCCATATATATGTAAATATTTTTCGAGATAATAATATAGTATAAGTATTATTAATTTCTTCGGGTGCGAATGAATATTCTGTGCGACTAGTCTTATACAAATATTATTTCCTAAAAAGCAAAAAAAGCACAATACTAATGTCAACTATAAGAAAATCAAAATACCTCTCAATAATATATGTTTAATGAATTGAATAAACAAATCATATAATATAAAAACCTACTATCAATAATACTGTATTGATATGTGAAATGTTTCAATAATTGCTACATCATTGATTTCAATTAAAATCAATGTATAGAAAATTAACATGGTACCTTTTTTATTCTTCATAATACTTTTATTCGCATCTTTTTATAAAAAGAATACCATAAAATAACGCAGCATTCTACTATTATGTGTACAAAAATACTATAGTTGTTTTATTATATGGGAGTTCAGAATGTTTAGATACTCATTTTGGAATAATTAGTGGTTTTATTATTACATAAGCTATGTAATTAACCTACGTATTTTTGATATTAAGTGGTATGTTATGCTATTCCTATTTTATACTGTTGTATTTTTTTTTATTGCCGAGGAAAGATTCTTAGTTATCTAAAATGAATATTCTTTTAAGTTAAAACTCTTTTGAAATTAATTTACTTTAAACAAGATTTTTTTAAACCAATCTTAACAGTTTAACTACTATAGTATATTATTAAAACATAAAATAATTCTTGACTATATCGCGGTGTGCATGAAAAAGTTATAAAAATACAATATCAGAATTTATACAGTACATCATACTAATGTATAGTTTTAGAACAAATAAATTGTTTTTAAACATTTAGAAAATAAAAAGGTGGTAGTAAAGAAAAAAAATATGGACGTCTTAATAGTAGTAATACAGTTATAAATTTATAATAATATTTAAATATTTGTCACCGATATTTAATCATACATATAGTAAGCACGAATTCGGTGACACTATTTTTTATACTTCCTCAAATTTTACATTTTTACTCGACTATTGTTAAGATCATTATTTTACGACAAATAATAAATGTTATAGGTAATAAAAAATTTAAACTCTGATTTCTAAAAATCAGTACGTAGTAATAACAAGTGTCTTATTCACAATCCACAACAATCCACCAATTACACATTATATTATATTAACTATTTTATGAATAGAGATTATTTACAACTGTAAAATGTACCGTTTAGTAATAATAATCAACGATAAAACTAAAGCGGATATCTACAATCTTTTATGTCGTTATTTGATTTGTAATTTAAGACATTTGTACTTAGTCATAATTTTTTATAAACTACAACTGAGTATTGTGCATACAAAAAGTATACCTCGTGGTATGCGATTCATTCGCTATAACAATGTACTTATAAACGAATTCGTAGTGTCGGAGGTTAAGCTCAACAGCCTACTTATTATTTTTCGGTGATTATTTCCAGTAAAGGGGGAAACTTGAATTACTCTTGATTAAAAATGACTTATTTATTATGTACGATGAATCAACAATTTATCAGAATGTTAGAGAAATAAGTGCGATTCCATAAATATATTTAAAGTTCTGCCACTTAAATATCTTCAATTATAACAGCATAACAGCCAGTTCTACCGAGTTCTGTGTACTACGCATATCTGATACACATAGAAGACGATTCAAATTTAACATTCATATAATGTATTCAAAGTAAAATACAAACATTTGATTATTTATCGTTAAACATTCAATTTTTTGTCGTGTTTTGTATATGACAAACTATAGGTAGGTACCAATAAAATATAACGGTACTTATGATCAATAAGAATTCAAAAACCGTAGTTCTGTACAGATAATAAAATTATTAAAAGTAAACGTTATAGGCATGCATAGAATATTATGTGTAATATAAATTGACCGTTTTATATGTACACAGTAGGAATCCGAAATCGTTAATTTATTTAAAGATCAATTCCAATAACTATTATACATCATAATACGCGCGTTAATATTCCCATTTCTTTTTCACCCAGTACTTACTACGTATATAAAATCATAACGATCTACAGAAAACCAAACATAATCAAGTTCAAACGAATATTTACATTTAAAACAAGTATATAGTCGTTAAAACAAGTTTACGGTTTAACGTTTACGTCACAATTTTCTGTTTAGTACACTAAAATAGCAATAATAATAATAGTGTTTTTCTTGCTGCGAGTCGCAACCCGCGACGTTTGTTTCCGGATAGGCATAGTTGATTTCTGACTTTTTCTCTGTGTCTACATTTTGGTCAAAATGGACAATTATATTATTCACTCTTTCAAACGAACATCACACGCACAATTACGGTTTTGCGCAAGCACTCCGGGGCAAAATGGGTAAAATCAGATCATCCGGCTCTACTACGCTGCAGAACCGGTTGACAGATGTTGGTAATTCGCATGTTTTCCATGATGGGATTCTTGCATAATTTATATATATATATATATATATATATATATATATATATATATATATATATACACACACACGCACACACACACACACACACACACACACACACACACGAGACCCATTGTGCATGCTCACGACGGCTACTACACAACGCTATTATACGCCATAGCTGCTGTTGCCACCATCGTCTATCCGACTCACTCGCTCAATATATTTTTCTCTTTCGTTCACTTATTTTTCTTTGTAAGTCACTTTATTTTACCACCCGTAAGCGGTAGTACATTTTTTTTTCTTCGAATTTATTGTTATTATGTTAATAACCACCACGATTCACGACGCATAATACGTACCCTTTAGTTTTCTTCGTGCACGCCATACCACCTACCTCTAGCATATCCGTTCCCTTTATTATTAATATTACGCAGTAGGTACTACGTGTGCGCATACAGAGAGCACTTAGAGTTACTTATGTTCGATACGTTCCGACCGTAGAGCGCGGAGGTGACATGCCAACGAACATTTTTAAAGAATACCCAATATGCTCACTTAATAGTTTTTCCATTATACGCGCAAAGAAAATTCAACTTCGTTTAGATGCTATATCATATTATATAGTAAATGCCATCATTTTTCTTTTTATCAATATCTTAGAATTGCATCTAACTGTACACCACGAAATTATTTTTGAATGTAAAACTCAATATAGAGTTCAATACTCTAATTCATTTACGATTATTATTTTTAAACATCATACGATTGAAGAACAGAAGCAAGGGAACGAACTTAAATTAACCCTCGATTACCTCCAGGGCACTAATTGCTTTCCGTTCTTTCTCTTAATAACTCCAGTCACGGCATGTATTACAAGACGTTATAACAAGTTTAAAATTAAAAATATTAGCATAATAAAACATTATAGAATTTAAAACATTCATGGACCCTTGAGACGAATATGTTTACATATAATATATATATATATATATATATTAGTAAATGTTATATAATATATATACGTCAAACCTACAAAGCAGTTTGGCGAAAAATCATAAAATAACTATAAAAATCTCGTTTGAACTCTGCAGTAAAATATAAATACTATCTTGAAATAATTTAACAGTTAAATTTAAAGTTTGTGAGAAATTAGTATTTTCCTATTTGACTACTTTACAATTTACATGCATATGGTATTACGCTATTTATATTTTTATTATGAATATTTTACACAAATACATCAACCACTCAATGAATTTATATTGAATAAGAATTTTGTTTATAATAATTTGAATTGAAAAGTCTAAAGTAGGAGCTGTATAATTTTTTACTCATAAAGTTTAATCTTATTAGTTATTACACTGAAACTTTTAAATATTTATGTTTTAAATTACATTAATTTTTATTATATTTAATTTTAAGCTTTGTTCAAATTCATCGATATTATTTTAGCTAACTTATATTTCACTTATTTCTTTGATGTTTATTGTTTACTACAACGCCTGTATTTGGGCGATAAGAGAAGTGTGGTGTATTTAACGATGTCCTGAATTCTTGTTAAAAATAAAATAAAACTATGAATGAATCCTGTTTACTTAAAAAGGAATAAATTAATAGTTTTTGGTGGGAGATAATTGATATGAATAAAATACGTTTTACATATCATTCAATAACTTAATACTCAAATAACACAATCCATGAACAAACCAGTTATGAAAAATAATAGTGAAACTCGTTAAAAATAGAATCATAATATAAAACTAGAAAAAAAAACTTTGAAAATTGATCGTTGCAGTTATAGTTATAATTATAGTTAAAAACGCAATTATGGAATTAGCTATAAGCGAGGGTTTATAAGAAAAAATTATAATCAAATTTTTTAATCGAACACGAACTGTAAAAATTGTCACACTTTAGCCACCAAATACCATGCAGATCCTATAAACACGAACAGGGTCAGGAAAGAATGATGAATTATACATTGTACAATATATTATGTGTACCTAATGTGTATAGCCAGATGTATATGTGAACTTGTATGTTTTTTTTGTGCGGTACAAGCAAGCAGATTACCTACATATCTGAAACAATTACAAAAACGATTCACGTTACCAATTCCCTACTAGAATGCAGCTGATTATATATTATTATGACGTCGTTACAAAAATAATATCCGACACGAATAAAAGAAAGCAGGAGGCGTTAAAAAAAGGGTCAAAGACTGAATATGCTTAGCGCATTACGATAATACGCATTACACCTATGACTTATGAGACCAAATCCTCACGGACGAGTTTTAACTATATAGGCGACTTATCATAATAGCAGAAGTGTCGTTGAATGTTGTGGGTATCCAATACCCATCGACCAACTGAGAGGGTGAAAATTAATGATCTGACTTCCCTTCCACGGGTACGTAATGAATAATATTGTAATCAAAGCAAAATACTATCGAAAACTCTTCGGGTGAAAAAAAAAACGTGAACGGGTATTGCATACAATTATTATAATGTCATTCTACTATTTTTATAATATGAATATACTGATAAAGTGATAACTATATACGTACATGTATACACGTATAACATACACGTTTATATAGGGGTATAAAAACTTGCTACTCTTTAAAAAAAAAAAAATGTCTAAATATATACGTGGAATGTACAAATCGGAAATGCATGTAATTGAAATAACTCGAAATATTTTAATTTTTTTCATACGATTATTATTTAAAAATTATAATTTTTATACGCTTCATTCATGTAAAATGTTCAGAAATAAAAAAAATTTAACTGGAAAAAAGACAATGTAGAATATAATATATGTAGTATAATAGTGTAGTGAAGTGTAAAATTCTCTATATTTGAGTATAGAAATAATATGGACCCACGTGATTCGGTTTTAGTTCATTTAAACCGTATTATACTCCAAAAAAAATATAATTGAACGTTTTATTCTGTGAGCGCCAGACACCCTTCAACAATGGACGACTTTTTCATTATTCAAAATATTATCGTTAGTAGTGTTGCGACTTACTACATAAAAGGAGCTCAATAGTTGTAAAAAAACATTAAAAATTCTTGTTTGTTCTAATTTAACTCCAAAGCACGTTAACAATAACGTTAACAATATTAAATATGGCAAACAATATTTATAGGTACACGTTTAATCGGTAAAAGTTTTAGAGTTTTTTTTCTCACCAGTTCATCACCTGTACTTTTGTATACAACTGTGACTATGGTCACGAATATGCCGCTTGGATTTGTTTACAACATTAAGTATACAAATTCAAACGGCGTAACGGCATATTCGTGACTTATACAGTCTTCAGGTATAGGTATACATAAATATGAAAAGAAGTTTCGAAACTATGATGAAGAATAATGAAAATGTAAAAAAAAGGATTGAGGAGATTTGTAATTTTCTTTATGGTAGATAAACAGACAAAAATGTTTATAATTTTTTTTGATAGTATAAAGTATACTGCATCAGCAAGCTTATCAATAAAATATTGCTTATGATTATTACGGACATTACGGTTATGTTATTGAAGGAATGGTAGGGTGTAAATATCAACAAAAAAATTTAAATGATAATAAATTGACTATAATGCGAAGGAATTAAATAATATACATTACAAAAATAGTCCAAAATTTTAAATTTTAAACGATTGTTAAATCAATTGTTATATTATTAATTTAAATTTCTTCGCCGTCTGCTTGAGAGTATACGACGTATATGTAGTATATTCTATGGCCTATAATATAATATAATATAAATTATATAAAAAATATTCGACATTTCAAAATCCACTCACACATAATTAATAATATAATACGTGTATGTATTTCGATCCAGATGATATAGCACACCCGTTTGTCGATGTACATGTAACACGTTGGGCGAGGGTATGCCGCGCATGAAATCGGTGCTTTTGAGCCCTGCAAAACGCGATCAAGTTCATGCGGTCGTAGGACTTGATGGATAGGAAAGTGATAACCTAGTCGTATTGCACGGGACTAGCAATTTTCTTTAGGGTAGATAAATTGACAAACATGTTTACCAAAGACATTTTCCTGGGGATGTTTTGAGTTGTTTTAGGGCACTGAGTCCCCCGGACATATTGCGACCGAGCACACTGGCAATCGATAGATAATATGTCAAGCATATTATAATAACCATATAATATACTCATACACCTAATGTAATATTATGTACGTGTATTATATGTATTCAACGTCTCAAAAACGTCATATTACAATATGGGCTGGTTGCATTACCGTGTATGTAATCGTCGACGATTTTGCACGTCCGCTCGTCGATCATGTACACGTTGGGCGAGGGTATGCCGCGCCTGAAATCGGTGCTTTTGAAAAAGTCCAACGAGTACCGACGCTTCTGGCAGCGTATGCAACGGCACGAGCCGCGCATCGAAGGTTCGAAAACGTGCGAGCCGGTGACGCGGCGCCGTGACGGTGAAGCGGCGACGGCGGCGGCGGCGGCGGTGGCAAACGATGAGGACGACGAGGACGACGAGGACGACGCGGAGGACGTGTGCGGCGTGTCCCGTCCGCAGCGGCATCCGGCGACGCGGCCGTCGCAGCCGCCGGACGAACACAGCGAACAGCACGAACAGCCGCCGTCGTAAGAGTTAGTGTCGTCGTCGTCGTCGTCGTCGTCGTAGTCGCAGTCGTCGTCGTCATCATCGTCATTGTACCCGTACGAGTAACCATCGTCGTCGTCGTCGTCGTCGTCCACCTGCAGCAGATCGGCCGCTGCGCTGCAACATCCGTCGTCGTCCGGCGGGTCCAGATAATCGCGCCAGGACCCGCGGACGCGACGCGCGTACGGTTGCGGCGACCCGGGCACGCGCAGTTGTTCACCGTCGCGACAGCGCGCCGAAACCGCTGCGACAGCGGAACCCGCGGTAGCGATCATCGCGCGGTCGACAACGATGGGGATGACACACACACACACACACACACACACACACACGCTAGCGCGTGTAATTTACTCGTTCACCACGCACACGTACACGCACACCGATAGCGATGGATGATGAATGAAGTGATAGATTATAATATACGTAACGCACGTTCTACGGACGGACCGAGTTTGCGTCGTCGTCGTCGTCGTCGTAACGGAATCTGCGATACGACTGGACCGTCGTCGCGCCAGCGCGTATTATCATCGGTACCTGATATCTTCGGCGGCGGCGGCGTTGGCGGCGGCCTCTACCCGCGCCGCTTATAAGGTCACGGCGAAAACCGGTCCGAAGCGAACGTTCCGCCGCCGTCGCCCCGCTCGGATGTAAGGCGGCGGCCGGCGAATCTTTTTTAATATTAATTATTATTATTATTATTATTATTATTATTATTATTAATTGTACGTGCACGCGCTTTAATTGTCTACATCATAATATTATTATTATACCACAGCTGATACATCGTAATATTATGGTATTTTAGGTATTAACCATTAGGTACGCGCGAGCGCATCGACGAATTATAATGAAATATAATTGTACGGTACCGAATTATCCGGGTACGTGCGAGCGGCGTCGTGATGTGTAATAAATAATAATAATATTATTACGATCGATTTTTCATTTTTTTATTCATAAAATCTGCAACACCAAAAATGCACTAGCTGTACAATAGAAATTAATATATATATTTCATTATTTTAATGTACCTATACTTGTGCTATGAATGTGATGACTAAAACCAAAAATGTAATAATTTATCAAATTCGGTTATACTTTTGCTAGTTTTAGAGAAATTTAAAATTTTTTTAGTAGTTTATTAATAGTTATATATATTACTATTACTATTATAGTCGATCGAGTAGTTTTGCGCGGTTTGTTTACGTCTCTGGTTGTTCCGTAAATAACAGCGCGCCTACGAGGCTTCGGCCACCGATACACAAATTACAGGTATATAAATATCGGTAAAGTAAACTTATCGTGGGTGTTTTCGAATGACGCATTTTTTAACAATCGATACCGAAAAACACGCAGAACGACAACAATAATATTATGCTATTTAATTTTACACAATAATTAAATACGTTTATGATTAATTGAACATTGTGAACGTGTTCACCCCTACTCCGCATTCAGTTTTCTGGTGTCTTATTCCATAATGGCAATACCTACCTAGATTTTATATGGAAACAAATAAACAATGTTATACTTTGGGCAGTATATCGGCATAAAAATTCTTAATTTGGATAAAAAATGTGCATGCACAGCGGATGCTGCGTTGGATTTTGTTGAATAGGTACCATCGAGTTTTATTAATTTCAAACTAATGAATATACTTAAAATGTTGTAGAAATATAGTATAACCATATATTTATCAACCTCTACATTTATTAAGCTTAGAACCGAAATTAGGGGGAGGCAACAATCCCGTGTTGTCCCTAGCGGAAATTGTTTAGGATTGACAAATTTTAAAACTGCTTCTACATATATTATATTAAGTAACAATGTAGGCACATAATATTCACTATGGTTTAGAAGGGATGGCTCAATTGTATTGCTCCATTGAGAAAAAATTCTAAATACAGCCCTGAGTACACTAAGAACATATAGTAAATAGGCGGAAAGTAGATCTATAAAAATGCATTATTAATTCTCGTATATATTTCAACGAAATTTATATTTTATAGTTTTTAGATCATTTTCCTATTTATTTATTGCATTTGATATGTCTACATCTATTATTTTTTATATTTTCAAAGTATTAAATTATCGGAACGAATTACAAAGACCTTGTAGGTATTTTAATTACAACATTTCAAACATAATATATGGTTTGTTTGCTCAATAATTAAAGTCATTTAGTTATTACTTAATAATATTGAGTATAGGTCATATTAGCGTATATAGTATAAATAGTATAATATCTGTAAGGCGGGCCCACAGATCCTAAACAAACAAAAATAAAAAATGTTGAAATATTTGCACTTGGCTAAAACAAAAATCAACATTTGTAATTGCTACTTACCTAACTAGTTACTTGTAAAAAATAAATGTAAGAAACTTATCTTAAAATCTTACCTATTATTTACTTAATGCTCTGCATTCTGAGGCAATCTCGAATGACGAATACATAAATATATTTGAAATGGTAACGGTTTATAAGCTTTCATTTCACGTCTTATGGTATATTATTATCTTTATAATTAATAGTCTTTTCTTACTCTTTACATGTATATTTAATAATAAGAGACAACAATATTTTTTTATATGCTGTAAATGCGCACTGTAACCTAAAAACGTATATTAATTCTATTGCTTTTAGTATTATATTTTTGATTTTAAATTACTTTGATAAGTACTTATTTGTCGTCATACGTACGAAATTGAAATCAATTTGTTTGTAAATCAATACAATGAGAGACTAAAAGTATTTAAAAAAAAATGCATTTTCAGTTTTTAATGAAGGAAAAGAAATATTACTACAATAATTATTTATACGTTAACAATTGTTTAACTTTAAAAATAATGTTTGATACGAATAACTGTTTTAAATATTCCATATTCACATATAATGGTATATATAGATAGAAAGAGAGAGAGTGGCATATTAATATGAATTAATGAAAAAAATGGAGTGTCAGAGTGTATAGTTGTATCGACTAAGGTATAACACGGTTCGTATTAGTATACATAACACTGTACCAAATTTGTATTTGCTTTTTGAATCTACATTTGTCCAATAAGCATATAATATATTATAATAAATTAGTATTATACATATCAACCAGTTAATGTTATTGAAATTAACTTATAAATAGCGGTGGAATATATACTTGATGAGTTACTATCATGTTTACGTTAGGTGTTGTATTTGAGTGTCTCTAATTTCTATACAATCAAATTCTATGCTCGTCTGGTCGAAAAGCAAACTATGAAAATAGAAAAACCACGCGTCCGTTACAATAATATGTGAGTATTATGTTGCAATTATATTTTATTGCGCTACGTGTACATACGGACGTAGTGAAATTATCGTCCGCGATATCCACCCGATATATTTCGTAGAAAGGTTACTCCCACGTTTGCTGCCCGTCGATCAGATGAAAACGCATGCGGTTTACATATTTGGTCCGCGATACACTTTATGTTGCAGTTTCTGTGGCCACAACACACATTCTTATGCGGTATAAATTAATACACCACACACACACACACACACACACACTCATGTATAAACCATAGGTGAGAACATACATGTGGATATACTACAGGATCCATCGTTATGGGTTTTCAATCTCAATAGTAATCACACATGAGATCATTTACGCATCACTATTAAACATTGAATATTTGAATCACTCAATACACTCTGAGTAAACATATTATATTACAATTTATAATATTATACGAGGAAGCGCCGCACATTTCCAGACTTACCTATAATCGTACATTCGGCTCAAATATACCTACATAGGCAACCCCACATTAGATAGTTTCATTTTTGGGGACCTACATTGTTTTCCTATCGCAAAACGGCAAACCCAGTTAATGCTAAAACGCCTAAAATAACTGAAATACTGTGATCGATAAATGTGAGGTTTTTTTTATTTAGTTGAAAAAATGAATTCTAATGGTTCTAAAGTTCCTATAACGAATAAATGACTTTTTTGTATAATTACCTACCATAACCCAGCGTCCCCACCCAGTTGTGCAGTCTATATTCTCGAATGTCATAACTGTCCGAAATTCCGTGCGTTCTGTATAAGTACATCTACGTACCCAGCACATCTATATGTATTGTACAAGAATACCTACAACCAGACCTAATACTAGTATAATTGTAGGGTCAATCGTGATTAGAGAGGATCATAATACATTTCGTTTCAAATAAGTCTCATGCATGTTCATCGCACCGCAGTGCGGTATGAGAGTCAGACGCTTCGTCTGGTTATATGACTTTCGCAAACATCATTATAGATATTAAACGGTCTCAGGATATGGAAGCGGAACAATATTTTAGTGAATAATATTTATGAAAAAATTGTTTAGCGGTTTCCCTTTTAATTTCAAGATGAAACTATAGTATCACGATCACTTACAAAATGTACCGCATTATAGCTCACAATCTACAGAAAGTGCTACCTCTGATACATTTGAAATCGTAATGAACTAACTGCAATCAAATCAACTACAACACTACTTTGTTTTAAGATTTTTCTAACGCGTGAACCTTATGATACAAAATGATTACCTACTTATCCACGGTACCAATAGATATATTCATACAAGGGTAAATTGGCTAAAGTTAAATTAAAGCAGTACAGTAAAAAAATCTAATATAAACTATTTTTGATTTGTCTGATTTCAATTAAGTATTTTACCTAGGGTTTTAAGTTTAATATTTTGTTAACATTGAATAATCCAATTTATTAGATTTGTTTTATTACCTACCCCTTTATTATGCCATGTCATAATCCAACATATTATATAGGTCTTTGTACTTATATATATAATTCATATTGAGAATTAAGTCTAAAATAGATTAGTAGGTGTATAGTAGGGTATAACTAAAGTGATTTGTAAGTCTGTTTATAAAAATATTACAATAATATAAAAACAAAGGTTTGTTTAAAATAGTATATTATATACCTACGTGATTTTATTTGTTTTATTATGTTATTATTTATGTTATTATGATATTACGAGTATAAGAACATAAATTGAGTAGAGAATGGACAATGATGTGCATACTTCATACAATATTCTGTATTAGGAGCTCATTTTAATTCAGGAATATCAAATTTCACTTTACTATTACGCCAATACGTATAATCACTTCTATATCGATCGGGATAAAGACATTTTTTTTTTTTTTTTTACTTAAATTGTTATGAATTAACATGCCACTAATGTTCGTTTAATATACTCGGCGTTTTTGTAGCGATTTTATGTTTAGACCCTTAGACCTTAAGGTATTAAATAACAAAAAAGTTCATAAAAATAAACAATTTACAATTCCATACATGTGTTTTAGTATGTATACAAAATTAAAATTGTTTTTGAGTCAAAACTTAAAATGAACATGTGTTGAGCTTATTCGTGCTATTATGTATAATTTACGATAAAGTTCCAACAAACAGACACTGCCAAAGAAAAATGCCAAATACTTTTTTTAAACATAATAAATATTCGAGAAATAATCAAGTTTAAGACATGATAAATACCAAATATAATCATAAAATATTGAAAATATTGAGCGATGCGGAAAACAAAAAATGTCTTTTTCTTTTTCACTCAATTCATTATAGTTGATTTTATTATAAATATTTTTGTTTACTTAGAAATAAATGTATACAAGATTAATAGGTAGTGATAATAAAATATCTATGTCACTATATTAACCTTATCTTTAAAACGGTAATCAAGGTTCACACGATAATAAGATGAGGTTATCATTGCACAGAATCTAAAATTGTAAAATAAGATATCATTGTTACTTACATAATTTGAGAAAATATTATAAGCCTTGAACCGTGAAAAAAAATAAAAATAAAATAAAAATAAAAGCTGCAGTATGATAAGTGATTACAATATGATATATAATTCGACATTCATATACGAATTGTATGATCAATGATGCTAATATGCTATTCTAATAAGTAATAACTAATAACTAATAAGTAATAACTTTTAAATATAACCTACATGTTGTAAATTTATAATCCCTTTAGGCAAAAAGCAAAAATATTTTATTTATTTAATATATTTTAGTGAAATTTGGTGAAGAATTTAATGTTATTATACTATATATTATAGGCAATTTATGATTTATGTTATAGGTATGTTGCAACAAGAATACACTTATTTTTAGTTTTAAAATAATATTTCATTTTTTGGAATACTGTTTAGCACTATTCATTAGAAAAAAGCGAGGTAAAAAGCAACCATAATGGCGAAAAAATTATAAATAATTAATCAATTTTGAGAAAAATTAGCCAGGTTCTTTGTTTATAATTTATAGTTATTTCATTTGAAAAAATGTATAACATCCCAGTATTATAAAACCAATTTTTAAATGATAATTATTCGTAAAAATAAAAATAGGAGTAAATTTAAAAAAATATATTATGCTCATACTGAAATGTTAATTCATAATGCAACAATTGTTGATTCCAACAAAAGTTTAAATGAAAAAAAAAAACGTTAATAGACTAAAAATAATATAATGTAATGATTAATATTCTTAAAAATATTAATAGGGTTAACATTTGCAAGTACTCTTTAGCTGTTTAAATTTTGAACGTCTATAACATTATTCCCTAACGTAATTGCAGATATTCAACTATAAGCATCCAGTAATATCTTACTCATTATAAATTTCAAATAAAATAGAAAAATTACTTCTAATTTCAAATTAATATTCTATGAGTTAAACAGGTCTCAATAATAATATTTGTATTCATTACGAATAATAGTTTTAATTATTTTCACATTGAAATTGTGTGTTGTTTAATTATTTGATAATATTTCATGTCATTATTACTGAAACCTGTTGTAGTTACTATTCAACATAACCATTTTCGTTACTTATACTCATGCTTAAACAAATGTTTTCAAGAACGTCATTTTATGTTTATTGACATATAGCGCAAGCTGATACTCTTAAACAATTAAATCATTGGCTACCGCTTACCTGGCGGCTGGCCTAAAGCCTACGTTCTACAACCCATTGATTAATGAACACAAAATATGTGTTTACCGTGAACAACGTTACAATAATACAACTTACTCATATTACAATGTAGTTGAAAATCAAAATATTTACAGCAAAAACGGATGGGTATTAATAAAGTATCAATAAATCGCAGTGTTGAGTGAATCACATAAACGTATTTATTTTAATCAATCAACGGGGGAAAAAAAAATTAGCTTTTAATTATTAAATTCTTTTAAACTCAAATGCAACCCAGTATAATAATAATGTTATTACCATATTTATTACTCGGAGTACTCCTAAATCATTCAACATAAAAATATTATTACTTACTGCGCTATCTAGTAGTTACTAAAAGAACTATGCTACAAAACTGATTTAATCACAAGGTAGCGTGTCAATATTGTATAGAATAAAGATAAAATGTAAATATAAATAATGTTTAGCAATAACAATAACCATGTACTAATATCTAATACTGATGATTAAGTATATTATGTTATGAATACTTAATACTAGTACTAGTATTTATAATCAATGCTACTACGTTTATTGCTCATTTTAAGAGTTTAAAAAACAACGTTGATAACTCGAACCATTGATTAAATGTTTGAACTATGTACAGATTTTAATCTATTTATCTGAAAAATATTAAACGTCATGCATTAGAAATTGTTCTCTCATAAACCATGCATGGGATAGAAATGGAGAACGAAGGTCACGATTTAAGGTAATAAAAGAGTGAATCTTCAAGGGCAACATTTTAAAACCTACGAATAACAATTATTCACAAATAAATAATTATAAATTTATAAACAAAAGAGAATTAATAGTTATTATTTTATTATTATTATTATTATTATTATGAACATCGTATTGCAGCCTCTAATAAAATGTTTAGTATTTATATTTTCTCTGTGTAATGTATTCAAATGTTTATTCTGTATAATTTTACTACCGTAATTGTTTACGTTTTAAAATTAATATTTATGCCCACGCGTGTTACGTATATAATTTATAATAAGCGGTAAAATTTATAAAATAATTATCATAAAGTAAAGATTATTATTTATTAATCTAAAATATTTGATCTATAATTTCATAATAACAGACTTATAAGTATTTTTCTAAAACTTGATACCAGCCTCAGTAATAATTCGAATATTATGGTATTATTGTATATTTGTATTGGTAGCTAACTCATAACTGTTTCGAAAAAATAATGAAACAAAACTGAGGGACAAGGGTTTATTAATAACACAGTTGATAGGAATATAAAATACAACCGTCTATCTAAAAAGTAGATATTTATAGAATATAGAAGTTGTATTAATTTATTGAAACTAAAATATTAAAATTTCAAGAAAACCAGTAAAAATTAACATAATTTACAGCAATAATAAAAGGTGAGATACAAGGGCGGGTGACTGAGAAGATAAAATTGTTCTTGTACATTAAGTAGAAACCAATGAACCATTGTTTACTAAAATTGTATTCTAAGCAATGAAGAGTGGATCGTGGATCAGTCGTAAAAATAGTTTACATTAGAATCATATTAGTACAGGTAAGTACTTTAAGTGCCTAATAATTTCGTAAGCATGTTGGTTAAACCAGTTTTTTCGACAAAAATTGCATCTAAGTATAACCTTTGGATTTATATTGTAATATAATGCATTATGCAATATAATATAATAATGCATATAATGCTTATATATAAGTATCTAGTTCAAATTTTCAAGTCCTTATATAATTAATATTTTAAGACAACAAAATAACAATTGAAACTTAGTCAAAATGCATTATAATGTACGGATGATTTAAAGAAATTCGCTGAGATGTATCAGATTTTATCAAATTTATTATTTTAACACTTATATAATTTTTTGCGACTTTCCGGTCAAACTTTGTTATGTAAGCTGTAAAGAAAAATTTGTGAAGAATCTTGTTAATTGAATTATAAAGTTTATATAGCAAATTGAAAGTTATTTACATTTATAATTATGAAAAAGATTTTCATGATTTTTGTCAAGTTTAGTCAACATTTTAAATGCATTATAAAAGCATACAAATATTTGATATTATTTTACACAAGAAAAAAATCGTTGGAGTATTTCGTCAAATCAAAATTATATAATTTAAATCTTGCAAAAAGAAGCTAAAGAAACGTGAAAAATTTCAAGGAATAAACAACACAAAAATAGTAAAATCTTTTAAAGCTTACATTATCAATAAAGAATGATGATATACTGACAGTATCGATCTTGTTGAAAAACAGTACCTCGTAATTGATGTATATTTTGTAGTTTTTCATCAGTTAAAAAAAACACAATACAGTAAAATAAATAGGTACGATTCTCGCTTCACATAAAATCTAACATTATTCTATTCATTTCAGATGTGTGATAATAAAACCCATTTAAATTATGAAGGCTTTTTAAGTACAGGTTATTACGGTAAAAGTTAATAATAGATAAATTAATATTACTTAAGTTGCTTTTTGTATGGAAATTAAAATAAATTGCAAAGAGTAACGAAGATGAGATCATTTTGTGGTGGGCATTGATTTTGAACTGTAAATTCATTATTTTGTATCCTCATTACTCATGTTTTACACGAATGAGTCACAAACTGCACGTCCACACCTCTTTATTTTGTAATAATAATATCATGTGGTACCGGACAAGTATATGACGTGAAAGTTTTTTAATCCCAAATCATTTTTATGTTTTACTATCATATTAAATTTAATTAAGAAGCAAAAAATAACGTTTTTGAGCCTAAAACCACTAATTCTTATTTCGTATCCATTTACGTAACCAATTATTGTATTAAAATACGAAATCATGATAAAGTAATAATAAAATAGTTGTTTACTGAAGAAAATAAATAAAAATAATAGGAATAAGAACAGTATCTACATTTACATTTGCATACTAGTTTACAATTTTAAATATGAAATTAATACACAGTAACACAGATCAAATTTTTAATTTCAATACTTCGATATCCATATACTGTTTTTATATAATTATAGAAGTAAAATTGTATAGGTACAACACATCGTTGATTGTATCTGATAAATTTCCAAAATTAAAGCATTCAAATAAAACTAAACTCTGTAATGATCGTAAATTAAATTTTGAAAGTTTGCGTATGCTTATCTAAAAAAATATAGGTCTATGATGGTTAAATAAAAAATTATTATATTTAATAAAATTAAAATTCAACTGAACTTATAAAACCAATCCATTTCTTGTTGAATCCAAGATTAAAACTTATCTATAAAATCATACTAATTGTATATAGTTATACCAGGTTAAAATACGAAATAATAATATGATACTGCATATTTTAAGATATGGAAATATTATAAATATTGTAGGTCGTATAGATTATATTTTATAATAAATTATTGATGAGTAGTTATTACAAAGTTTTTTAATGCTAAACGAAAATGTATATCATCTATATACCGTATGAGTAGATATACAGACTCAAAGTACTTAAAGTTCGAATATATAAGTAAAGTAATATTATATTTTATAGCAAACAAGTTGTTCAAACATTTTATCAAATTACACATAGAATACGATTAAGTCGTAATATATCTTATTTCATTTTAAACAAAATAAATGGAGACATAAGTATCAACTGCAAGATTATTTTATATTGATAATATTATATAGTTTATGTGGCATCTATTAAAAATACTATAACTAAAGTGAAGTTTACACAGTATAGAGATTGATATCGATTTGCCTCTGAAGGGATGCCAGGGTGAGAGAGTGTATGTTGCACTTGTCAGTTGCCATGGAAACATCTGTGGACCCCAAATGCTGCGAATACAGCGAACCATCAACATATAGAAAAGTTCACACAATGTCATTTAAGATTTTTCTCTGCATTTATGAAAAATGAATAAAAAGTATTTTATTATTACATCAAATTAATTTATTAATTATTTAATTGTGAAACGTAAATCTTAATTTTCACACCCAGAAAGATTTCCCAGCCACAATTTCAAAATATTAATAAAAAAAAAAAACCAATATTTAATGGTAAGGTGTTTTTAATAATACCCATATATTTCATGTAATTAAAATTCAGTTTGATGCATAATGTTTTATGCGCTTTTTCTATTACTTCTAATTTGTTATTTTACTTACTGTTTTATCACTATAATTTACCAAAAATAGTTTATAGCCTCATAAATAACTTTTCAAATTTGCAAAAAGCAACTATAATTCACAAACATTTCAACCGGAAATGTATTTTATTTTACTTATTCTATTTACCTACCAAAAAAATATTAAATAATGGTAGTACTGAAATCCCATTTTACATATTTTTAACTTTAATTTTGTTTTAATAAATTTGGAAAATTATTACTTGAATACTTGAATATTTTACTATTTTCGTTTCAATCATTATCCTTTTAAAATAATATACTTTAATTGCAGCGATGTAGGTATTATATAATATACGAGTCAATGCGTCATATTTAATTGCATAGTTTTTGTGCACAGTATTTTTCTCCCTTCAATAAAATCGAAAGACTCCCAATTGTTTAACGTATTACGAAAATCCTATTAACAATGCTTTTTGCTTTGTTTGATCCTGAGTTTATTTAGAAATATATGATTTTATTCTTTGGTTCAAAGAATAATGTTTTTGCTAACAAACATAATATCTTAAAACTTAAGTACGCTTTATACTGCGATTGATAAGTAGTTATTCAGAAATGTAACCATTATAAGACGAAAGACATATTATACGTAGAGAAATTATGAATTCAACATTATTATCCAACAAATACTATAACATTATTCGTATTAGAGCTGAAAGTCCGTGATACATAAAGGAGGTCGAAAGACACTAGACAATATTTTAGTAAACTATAATAAAATAATATTTGTAAATAATTATTTTATCCGAACCAAATATCTTATACTAATATACCATTTTAAGTTATTGTAAGAATGAAGTGAACATGGAAGTTCATTTGTTTTGTATGTAAATATAGACCTGATAAAAATTGTATTGAAATCTCAATTTTAATCAAGTATAAATTATTTTAGTCCGGATAGTAGTTACATTTTAAAATATTAAATCTTTGATGGTCTGTCGACTGTCACAAATCAGCGACGAACTAGTTTACACTCTAGACAATAAGGTTAATTCAAATTCTACACTGTTTTATATATTTCTAATAGTTATATTATCCTAATTAGAAACTCAACGTTTAATTATTATTTGCTATCATGAACTATTTAAATTTTTCTGTATATTATTAAATTAAATGCTATATTGAATAACTTACTAGGAGGATAAAAATCCAAACCATAGGGAAAAAAGACAAAAATATTAAAATGGCTTGACCTTTTGTACAAAGTTTCATGACACAAGAGACAAGCATGACCTTTAATAAACTTTTATTTCCCTCGTGTAGTCATGTTATATGTTTCGTAAATGGCAAATTATATTACGCATGTATACATTCAACACGAAGTACGAATCATAAATTTTAAAGAATTATTACTGTTATTATAATTCAAAATTGTTGTCAATATAAGTACCTAAATCAATTTTTTCATAAAAAGGCATTGATAATTAAATTTTCATTATCTAGATTAAAATATATTTTAAATCTAATAACTATTTAAATACTATACTAGCAGAGCAAGTTGTACGCATTATTGTAGAAGGATCAATACTATAGAAATTTAAAAACACTTTAGCTATACCTAAGCACAAATATCATGATTCATAAATATTTAAAGATCTAAACATCATAAAATTCCATTGGTATTATTGTTAATGTTGAAAATATTTCATTTTATAAATGTAAGTATCTATAAATTCAACATATACACACATAGATATTGTAATGTTGTTCAATTTGGATTAAGTTAAAGAGTTAGATAGTATAATTTTGGCATAAAAAAATGGATTATTGGTATTGAAACCATTAACTATATTATTAGTTGTATTTACACATACACACAACTGTACGCATTGGCTATTGAGAAAAGATAAATATGTCTTCTTAAATCAGATTTTAAACGTTCAATATCATATTTATTAAAATTACATTGAAAAAAATATCGATATCTAATAGGTACAAATCAAAAAGTAATTTTTCTTAATGAATACCTAAAATACTTATTCTATATATTTTCAACTGTCATGCAAACATAGAACCAAAATGTCACTTTTTAAGTATGCATAATCAAAAACATTAATTAAATATTGATTATAAATTTGATATTGTTAATATAAAATTACTGTCAAAATTAATGTCCCTTGAAGGTTTCCGATGACATTTTATATTTATATACTTATCATATGTAAAGGCTGTTAAGGGTCCAAATAGGTCAAATGAGTCATAAGTATATGCCAAACGTGATTGCCAAGATTATTTTGTTCATTTATAATTTTAAAAATCAAACATGTTATTCCAACTATTTACAAATTATTAATATCATTTTTTTTAAATTTATCTAAATTATAATAATTCATTTATTAATGATATAAAATTAATTACGTTTATGAATAAGTTTCAGATTATAATCTACAACTAAAGATCAGTTACAGTGATAATCACAAGTTAAAGGTTCAATAGTCTTTTAATTTTAATATATTTTCAAATCGTACATTTTTTTGATCTGCAGTACTTATAACGTGGATTTATTTAATCATATAAGTATTAGTGAATAGTGATAGATATACTCATAAGTACATATATATTTTTTGTCAAACCGAATTCTCCAGAAGTAAATTCTACATTCATTACAGTAGGTAGTGGTGTTATAGGCTATAACTTTAGAGGAGGACCCAGGAGATGATGAATACATATAAAAAGTTCAACAATCCTTTTGCCAGTTATTATTTCGTCATTATATCTCCTTTGCATGTCATACAGCGATGTTATTGTCGGTAAAACCAAGATTTTCGTGATCAAAACACATAATCTAAAATTAAATTTGTATTTAAAAACATATTTTTACACTATAGGTAAATACTGTAAATAATTGAATAAGCAGTACCTATATTCAAATATTATATTTTAATAATTTTTAAAATATTCTTTTTTATGGAAATAATACTAATACGAGTACCTAGTGGGAATGGAGTACTTGTACGAATATTCGATATTCGGTATTCGTAATTCGTTATTCACCACCTTCCTGTGGATTGTCGGTAAAAGTGACACGAGTAAAGGAGAATTATATTACCAAAATTTATATATTTGTCAACTACAAGAGTCGTGAGAATGAACTCCTCGACTATTCGGCTAAATAGACGATTATTCAAGTATTCGTGGACATTCGTTATAAATACTCGTACACGAGTTGTCGGATCCCGGCTTTAGGCATTAGCGTATGTTACGATTGTACGAGTACACAAATAATTTGTGGAATAATTGTTGTACAAAAATAACACCTTTTTTGATAAATTAATATATTTTGTCCTCGTATTTCTTTGTACGGGATAAAATTCCAAGGTAAAATTGACTTTGTGTTTCATAATTTTAAAAACCATTAAAGATGACATAATGAACGTCCTAAATCATAAAGGTAACTACCTAAATCTTTACATGATGGGTGACAACAATAGGTGACATGTTATTATAATAATTATTTATTATATTTCCAAAAGTATTGTTATTCTTGTTCATATACCTTAATACCTACAAATAAAATAATATAATATCTAAATTCAAAAGTAACTTTATCTCGATCTCAAGAACAATGTTACTATAGTATTATTCTAGGTATTATCAGTATTACTATGAAAAATATTATGAATCAGAAATTACATTTATTAAAGTTTTACAAATCGTATAGGTACATATATATTTAAGGAAATCATTAAATTAATTAATCTTGTATAAAATATTTTATTTAGTAATCAAAAAATTTTACGATTCAATATACACACAATTTATGCTATAATTTCGTGTTTATTATATGTATAGAAATCAGAGAGAAAGCTTTGTCAAACCTATCCAATGGCAATTACTAGTCTATACAAACTGTCGAAAGTAAAAGAAATCATGTATATAGTATGTTGTATACGTTATAGTCATATTCAATAGTTTTCTACATCAATAACTGTAACTCAATACTTTTCTAAGCTATAACAGAAGAAGTAAACATTTAATAATTAATAAAACAATTTTACCATTGAGAATCTAACATAAATTGATACTTAATTACTCAAAAAAAAAACATAATAAATAAGAAATAAGACATTTGCGTTATATTTATATAATTTACTAATATTTTTCTAAAGTACTTACCTATATATTATTAAATGGCTCTCTAAACTAACGGTTAAATTGGGTTAAATATAAAATCAATCTGTTAAGTATACAAATCAATGATAACCTTAATGATAACAAAGCTGTAAAATATTACACTTCAGTATAAATAAATACTCATAAGTTCTATACCAAATAGGTATTTACTTACTACTAGTTAACTATAAATATAATTTATGATATTTCAAATGTATATTTTGTACAACATTTAGATATCCTCCATCTATGTAAAAATAAATATTCTCGTAAATATTCAAATAGAAATAAAATAAAATAAAAGTTATTTTTTATTCTTAACTAACTATTAAAAAAAATATAAAGTAATTAATAATTATATAATATATAATTTGTAATTAATTTTTTTAAATAATTATTTAATATTTTTTTTAAATTAATGTAGGTATATTTTTTATAAACAATAAATAAAAATTGTAATTTGTATGAAAAATACATCAAATTTATTAAATGCTAGTATTTAGTCAGGTAATTAGTTGTACTAAAATCACAAACATGTAAATTAATATATCAATTATTATATACCATAATATTATGAATGTACCCATGATTTATTAAATTAGATAAGGAGCGAATAATTTTTGTATACAGCTAGGTAATTTAACAATAATAATTATTGTTTCAGTAGGTACTGACCTATCTAATAACTAATAATTAAAAGAGGTCTCTAATCTCTGTAGATACTATTTATTACTTTAAATAACTTTGTCATATTTAAATAGTGTCTTTACTAATTAAAATTTACTAGTATTAATATACTTTTTTAACTGTCATAGAAAAAATTAAATAGGTATTGTAACCACAGGAAAATGCACCCAAACCCAGTTTGTTTGAATAGATGAATAGTAATTCATTTTTATTGCTTGATTAATTAGGTAGAACAAAAAACAAATCAACTATAATTTTAAATATAAATTCTGATGACATTTCTGTACACGATTCTATCCATAAGCATTGAGCACTTTGTGTACGTTAATCACATTAATACACAATTAATATTTTAAATTTGAGCTAAACAATTATCATAATATCTAAGAAAAGAATTTGAGTAAAACTTATAAATTCAAAATATTAATTAATTAAACAGACTAAAAACGATCATGATATAATTAAAACTAATATTATTTATATTACTTCACTGTTACCCTAAAACATTCCAATTAAAAATATTAGTTCTCTATGGCACATGGCTTAAAATATTTTCATAGTACAAAAACATGGTTTATTTGTTTTAAATTTATTAAAATACTTGTATAATGCTACTTTAAACTTTTTATATTTTTATAATCCAAAAAAGTATATGCCAATCAATTAAATCTAAAAATATTTGTTAGAATATTAAGGTTATAGGTACATTTGTAATATTTTTTGTGCATAATAATATAAGAAAAAATACTTGTTTTTATAGGTAAATCATCGTATTTTAAATATATTAGACATTTTTGTAGTTATATATAAATTACAACTACAATTTAGTTTATTAAAATATCAATAAGTTAAGTATTTATAAGTTAAGAAGGACAATATAGGTAACACGAAATAAATTTCCAAAACATCTGATAATTTCCAACTTTGATATTAAAAATAATACAGAACGAACAATACCAATGTAGGTACCTACAAATGAATTAAAAAAAAAATTTTAGTAATACATCACGTTAGCAAATAATTATATCGCAGAAACCGGACACATTGAAATTATGAGTACGATTTCACAATAGTAAACAATTATATCTCTCTAATATTTTGGTTATTCTATTAATGTGTAAATATTTACAAGAAAAAACCCCTACTCTAAATTTAAATTCAAACAACTACAAGTATGTACAGTAAT
The DNA here is from genome assembly GCA_025469195.1 of Chaitophorus viminalis. Taxonomy (NCBI): domain Eukaryota; kingdom Metazoa; phylum Arthropoda; class Insecta; order Hemiptera; family Aphididae; genus Chaitophorus; species Chaitophorus viminalis. The sequence goes on along the minus strand of JAIPRK010000550.1, from coordinate 39,720 downwards.
CACAGCAGAAGTGCAGAGGCATTGAGGGTTATTGAAAGGTCATTGTTGGAATTTTTAATAAGAATTACATTTTAGCTACTATTAATTTTCCTTTTGTAATTTAAAAACAAAATTTATAAATGCACATAATTGGTAAAACAAAATAAAGCTAATAGGGTCTTCTTAGCCCCCGGCCACTCTGTTGGTAACTAGATATTATCAGGATAAAAGTATTAAAAAGAGATCACATTTATTGATACGAAAAATGAGTTAATATATTAAAATATATATAACTTTTTATGTTCCAGATGCTTTAATTCTAAACAATTTTTGACCTAATAACTATGTGTAGATCTATTATTACTGATATAATCAACATAATATCAACAAAATATTTACTAATTTGGATTGGCCTTGTAGGTACGTATAATTCGATTATCTTACACGGTCGTATGTTATCAATAAATTTGTTTAAATGTTATCATCAAATATAACTCAGCTGTAAGGAATTTTATTAATGTTAATACTGTTTAATAGGTAATTGATTCAATATCATTATAATATGGTATTATTATCGTCGTAGCAGCGAAACCACAACATTGGAACGTAAAACGATTGCACGGCTATATATTTTAAATTAAAAATTCAACGAATCACCGATAACCTCTTAACCTATCCTATGTACCTATACGGATAAACGGTCTTCTTGTCAAACGGCATCACCACTACTACCTTGGCTACAGTACTACAGTAGTACAGTGAAACGAATTATTATTGTTCATCACCTGCATTGTTTCGATGATATTTGGGTAAGTATATACCTCCGACCTCGGTATAATATACCTAATGTTAACCAACGTTGTTTGTCTTAACGTTTATCATGGTATTTATTTTATTTATTTATTTATTTAATTATACGAGCTGCCCCCCCCCATTCGGTAGTTATACATTCGTAGTTGTCATAATAATTAAAAATCATCGTTCAGACTGGCTCCGACACCGTCCGTTTTCGGATAATATAAAGCGATAAAGCGATATTGTGTAATCTTATCTGTATTTCATATTTTGTGTTCGTTTTACTACCTATAACACAATATTGAAAAATTTGGGCTCCCCCTAAAAAAAACTCATAGATCCGCCACTGCTGATAAATAACGATGGAACAAAATGCGACAAGTAAATGTATTATATTATTATAGGCAAGGCGCGAGGCGGTGGCGAATAATAACTAATATGGCAATAAAATAATATAAAAAGGCAGTAAGTATAGCAGATCGTATAGCGTTCGTAGTTTTGTACAAAATTATTTATCGTACACCGTACGTCAGACCATGGCTAACGCACGTTATGCTTAAGTATACCTACTGCGGACGTTCTGTTTAATTTTTTCAAATCGCGAGCGCGACTTTCTATAAAGGAGATTCCAATTGAATTTTGTTTTAATATATACTTATTAAATCGAATCGTTATTATCAAGAATACATAACAACTTGGATAATCATATGCGAGTATTATATATATATATATACATGGATATAGTTCATAATGAAGTCGATAATAATAATAAATTAACTATACGACGAAACAATTTTCGGGCGGTATTTTCGATTTGCAGCAATACACCGCAATGCTGCACACACCTAAATATGCCTACCAGCCAGCCAGCTTACACTTGCCTAGACGACTGTACAATGTATACCTATAGATACCTAGTAGAAGTATGGTATGTACCGTTCGGTTTCGTTCTAACGATGGCCGGGGGGTGAGCGGGACGTAACTCGCCCATCGTACACACATCATAATAGACATACACGCGCCCGGAACAAAACGTAACTGTTAGCTCCCGAAGAGATATATTTTCGGACTCGACCGCGGTCACTGGGTCAGCGCGGCAAAACCCGAATAAGTTATTAGATATATATATGAATTGCGAATCCGAACTTGTACGCACCACCGGAGGATTCATCACTGGTGCACATTAACATGCATATAACCGTATATCTCGCCGTATAGGTATATAGGATCGCATAATGTACTAGACGAATACCTACGTCATATTATACAGGCACATAAGTTATAATAGATATAACCTGACCTCACCGCGTTAACAATAATAGTTAATAGGTGCGCTAAGCGGTTTAGCGCTAGTGCCGAACAAAATACCTAAACATTATTCCGGATTCACAGAACAAAAGTTTTTTCTTCTCTGACCGGAATTTTCAAAAACGTACTCGATACCGACGATTACCTTTACATTACATCTAAATAACTGTAAATGTGTTCGTCGTATTTATTTACTGTGGATAGTAACAATAATAATAATAATAATAATACACGACAAATGAAAATAAATATTATGATAATCGCCGTACACCGTATAATCCATTATGACGCGTACATGGAGTTCGGCCGTCGAGATATACGTCATCTGACTCGGCCGGGATCGAGATAAGGGAGCGCAACAATTTACAGTCGTCTGTCGGTCGTCGCGATACGTGTGGAAAATACATAAGTACTCGGTGGTAATTTTTATTTTATTTTTATATTTATTTTCATTCTAAAAGACTCGGTCAAACCCATTAGCGAGTACGTATCATCGCATCGTTATCGTGCGTACCTAATATAATATAATGTTATATCATCTAACGTCTTACCGTGAACATTCAGCCATCCCTCGACCCGGCACGGGTACACTAGCTTGTTGATGGACCGAGTCCTCCTGCCGGTCAAAGACTTGATGGCGCCGAACGGACTCATTTTGTTGTTGTTGTTGTTCATCTCGTCATTCGCGCGCGAAACGAAACGGTAATCGAACGCATGCGTTGGACACACGTATAATAATCAAACACTAATAATATATGTGTTGACACGAAATTTTATCGAGGGGGGAAAGCCAATAAAGCGGCGTATAAGCGTGTGAGTGGAAAAAAAAAATAGTCGAGAGCGCACGCATGAAAACGTCGCGCGAAACGGACGAACGAAACTCGCGCACAGTTGGCGACGACAACGACAGAAATACGCAACTTCCGACTGGTGCGCCGGCAACGCGTGAACTGCCGCGGCTCTCGGTCCGTCCCGTCGGCCATCCGTCCGTGGCCGCCGGCGCTGGAGAGGAGAGAGAAACGAAAACGGAAGGCCACCGGGCGCGCGCGACCACGGGTTGGTAGGCGGCGGTGGCGGGGCAGGGGGCGCACCTTGCACGTACACTTTGTCGCGCCATCCGTCGTGTGTTTTTTTTTTTATTGTTATATTATGCGCGTGCGGTGCAACCCCCCCCCCCGCCAATGCGTCGTGCTCGCGATGTCCGTTGAAAAAATAAAAGCATAAAAAAAAAATTTTAGTAGAAGAACAATGATGGTACAGACAAAAAATAATAATAATAATAAATAAAATAAAGAAGCGACCACGACGACGGTTTTTTTCCGTTTGTTTTCAAATATTGTCGCGTACGCGTCCATTCGCCGCCCCCGACCACGACCAATACGACACGTCACGTTTGTCGGGTATGCCCGGATAGATCCTTTATAGTTTATGGTATTATATTATCATGTTTTCCACTTCCCCAATCATTGTAATTATTGTACCATATTATATTGATTGTGTTGGAAAGATAAGAATTTAAATGAAATAGAATCCACCGAGTGTAAATTACATTGTAAAAAATGTTATTTATTTTAAATTTTCATAGCGTTGATTATTATATTGAATATGGATTATTTTATTACCAATTATATACAAATGATGACTCATGACTTATGAACAATAAAGAGAATAACGGTTGTTACGATTGGAATAAAACAACTATAATTCTATGTATTATAATATCGCGTTTAACAAAATAAAATATTAATGAACATTGAACACTGATGTGTGGCATTTAATATAGAATAACGTATGTCAACTGCAACAGTTGCAGTAATTTACTGCATTTTCATTAATATTTTATATTCAATAACATTCTACTTATGTCTTTACTCATATTACGTATACATGCGTGAAAAGCGAATACGTTTATGATTTCATGTATTATATATATTAATCTCCACCATCGATAGATATCAGTATATCACTTACGGACTAAATTGTTATTCATAAAATGATTACAGTATACGTACACAATTAATACCATCGTTACGCGGTAATATTCATGCGAAGGTTAACTGGAAACAAAAATGATGCCACCTGGGCCGCTGTATACCAGGTTAGGAGTTCCAAAAAAAAAAATGGTTTACGCTCAAATCGCGCACTCTTATTAACGGACCTGTCCGATATTTTGATGCCGTATACACCTCTGACCCACTGCACACCACCTCCCCTCTGTCGCCCCCCCCCAACCACACCCGGACACCCATCGCATGACGGGCGCGAAACGCGAGTAGGAGTCCCCTCAAGTCCACGGCGCAATCATGTTATAGTCATCGTCCGTCGCCGTTGACGTCTCAAGAACGCGCGCGCTCGGGCTCGACGTGTTTATCGTTCCGCCGACAACGCTGGCCCGTATATTGGACGCGGGCCAAACCGTCATCGATTGCTGACGGCGAGCTGACGAGACGACGCCGCGGGGTTGTGCCCCCCGTTCCCCGTCAGGCCGGATCGCCGTCTAAATATATTCGTATATATCGCGAACACACACATCGCTCGTCGTCGTCATCATCATCGCACGGAACGGCGGCGGCGGCCGTGAGAGCGTACATATGCGCGAGGAGGTGACTTTTTTAACGGCAAAGTTCATTTTTCTCTCATACGCGTCTTGTGTTTTTTAACGATGGTTTTTTCCCCTCCAAAGGTGCGAAGAACGAAAACCGATCGACGGCGAGATGGTGTATATACCATAAAATACTGAGCGCGTGCAATGAATGGTGGCGGTGATGCTGCATACTGCAGTGCGGTGCTCCCGTCACGTTATACCACTGCACGTGTATGCAATAATAATCATATTATATTTATACACGCACGCGGAGAACTGAATGTATACATAACAATATAACATTTTACAGAAATTGCGTCCTTATATTCCTTTCACACGTCATGTACACACACACACGCGCGCGCGCACGCACACATTCACAAAAGCACATGCACACAAACACATACGTACATGCACATTCACACACATTCACATACACGCATATACACGCACACAAACACGCACCCCTCCCGATATCGGGATTTTCATTTTCCTCTCCTCTCCACAGGTTTTATTATTATTTTTATATTTATTCATTATAATATACTTAATACTTGAACGTCGTGCATAATATATACACTTTTTTTGTTGTATGAAAATGTTTTCGAGTACCAGAGTACGAACGCACCGTTATAATATCATATTTCCGTTCCGTGCGAACGTTGCGAATCGTACACGAAATGATTACTTACCACGAAGCCTCAAACCACGCTATACGTTTGATGGTATCAATATAATGATAACCAACTACCAAGTAGGAAATGTAGCCATGTAGTAGGTTGTTCGCGTGTACCGTGTGCGTGATGATTTTATGATTATTGTAAATAACGCGTTGAGTTTGATATGAAAAAAAAAATGCTTATAATTGTCACATTCGTATCGAGATTATGCTACCGTAACAATGTGAAGTCTAGAATTAATTTGAATTTGTTTACCATTACGGCATTACCATCTATGAAGACTAAGGAATGTTCTCGTGATATTCGCTAGCTATTCTGTACATTATGTGTTCCAGTGACGTGGTGAATAAACAACAACATCTGGTGAAATGTATGAAAATATACATTAGAATAATTATTCCTTTACGTCTAAAAACATACATTTATAACTTCTAACTATGGCTTTACCCTGTATATAAGTGATTGGATGGACTTTACAATCCAAGGGGTCAAAATACATTCACTACTATTATAACTAGGTGTATACTATGTAAAATATTTTATTAATATTGTGAATATCATAAAAATTAAAAAACTCTAAATTTAAGTAAAATAAGGTTCTCAAAATTTTAAATTTAACTTTCACGCGTACTCCTTATAAATCACATTGGTATGTAACTTACAACCTCACACTTGTAAAAGTTATTTAATAGCATTGTTTAGACAAATCTATTTTAATTTTAATTTTTTTATTTTTAGGATTCTTAAGTGCTCTACAACAATAAAAAGTACTCGGAAATCATTTAAGTATATTGATTTGCCCCCGCGCCGGTGAGCGTTTAATGGTTATAGTGGTTTATGGAAATGTTTTATGTTTCAAAATATCGATACAAGATATGTTATATTTATGATAATGGCTACTAGTATATTATGATAAATAGTAATAAGGGATTATACCAGTAACCACAACGAGTATTATCTCAAATTCTCAACTCTAAAGAAGTAAAGAATGAATACCTATAGGCTATAGTTGACCAGAACATTCGTATACCTATTATTTCCCTTTAAATCTAAAATGACAATTATTAGTATAATAAATAACCACAAAAACATTTTGTTACATACTTACATAAATTAATAGGTCTTACTAGTATACAATTGCTTGGTAGAGAATTTTTGGGAATGAGCGCGCAGATAATACATTTTTTTTTTAGTTGTGCTTTTATACCTCGTAAATATACAGTGCACGCTTATACGATGTGTTAACAATTATACTGTTATTGACACTTAATCAATGCAGTCAATAGTCATAAGGTCATTATTATATTTTTTAAATTATTACTAAAAACTAATGACTATAGTATATAAGTCTATAAGTAACAATGAATATCAATGGATTTTTAAATAATATAAAGGTTCAAATAATTCATCGAATCATAAATAATTCAGGAATTGAAATAAAAACGCTATACATATGTATAACTATACTAATGTATGTATAAATAAAATTTTGTGTGTACAAGTAAAATAATTAATGACTAAATTATATGAAAATTGAAAAGATTTGACATTATTAACTTTAGTATAAGTAATCACTATTCATTAATCAGAATGGTCATATAGATAATATAACTTATAGATCGTCTATATCCGTACTAATCAGATCAGAGATATTTAAATGTTTAATGGCTTGCACAAGCGATCATCTATGATAACAACGAACCGTATCTAGATAAGTGTGTAAGCTCTAGTTATTCACAAGCCGTAGAAGTTCAAGATTACCTACGGACCGGCAAACCGAACGATCTCTCTTGTGCCGAAATATTATATAAGGCCAACACCGACAAATCATAACAGATTAGTGTCATGGGTTCCAGGACGTCTAGAAGGTAACGTTCGGCTTTTCCCCGTCCCTAAACGGAATCAGCAGGTTTCTCCGAGTCCAACCCATTTGACTGAGTCAAACTAGACCGACCAATGCGCGATTATTTGCATTAAATTTTCTTGGTTTTATAGGTTGGATACCTGTAATAATGCTAACTTATGTGAAAATATTTAAAAATTTACTTATATTTTATAATTAATAGCTGTGATACTTTAATTCTGTTTAATATTATCCATATGGCAAATGTTTATAATGGTACATTGATGAAGTCGATGATGCAGAGGTGCGTAGAATCTAATATTATATTCTAACGAACTGAATAAAACACAAACATTTTGTATAGATATAGCCAATAGCTACAACAGGTCCCATAGTATACCTGAATACACTATTAAATTCACTACGATATAGGCCTTTTAAATCACATACATTGTTGACACTTTTGTCCCAAAATTGTGTTTTATGAACGTTTTTGTACCTACACATCTTTGTAGGGGTTATCTTAACTTCGCCATGTGTATATGCTATGCCTATAGTGTGCATGCTGTGTAGTTTGTATACATAAAGCAAAGAAGAAATAATATCCGGTATAGTACACCTGCATGTGAAATCATCACGTTCAAAATCATTTATGTTTACTACAAATATATTATGTTCGATTATCTATATTGAAAATGTAAACTGTGAACTCAGGGTAAATTGGCCCTTAAAATATTTGTCAAATGTTGTGATACTCATTTATTTATTAGGTGACTCTAATTCGTATGATTGACTAGTGACGTGAATAATTGTTACTCTCCACGATAATATTGTGGCAACTTCATCTATAATATTATTATAATTCTACTACTTGCGCTTTGTATCAACTATGATATAATATTATAAATTAATTTTAATTTGGAACCTGTACAAAAATCACTTCCATCCAAAGTTGGAAATTGTATTTATAATACTTTATTATAAATATATTTTTTTTAATAAATAAATATTATATGTTTATATTAATTAATTTAAAAAAAAAACATGTATCATTTAAAATTTGTGGATACATAACATACTATATCCATGATAAATAAATGAAATGCAACGGATTACAAATGTTTGTAACATAGCCAATTTTTTTCAAAAACCTCTGCGGCAGATTTAAGAACACTTTATTTAAATTATGTTGCCAATAACATTATAAAGAAATATGCATATTTAATATTATGTAGGCACTACGCAGTACGGTGATTAATTATTATTAGCCAGTGGTAAATAACTTCTCTTAGACTCTTTTGAAATCACAAAATATTTATAAAAAAAACTATGTTAAGAATGTAATCAGAATCCCGATTACCTTGTTTTATTAGATATAAATGATCTTAATGGTATAAAATATTAATAATTTTTTTTTTCTGAAGATAATCAACATGAGTACATGATTATGATATCTTCATCAAAAATATATTATGTGGTTGGGTTTTCGTCTTCATTCGTCGTATTTCCATAAATTTTGAAATCAAAATCGATTTTATTGAAATATTATTTTTGAATCATCATTATTGCTTTTATGCAATGATATTGAATCGGGGAATAAAGTAAGGATGACTCTAAGTATAGTTGAATAATCAACGTTCCAAATCTATAGCACATGCATCTAAAAGTAACTCAAATAAAATAAAGGGTTACGCTATAATATAGATAAAAGGGAATCGTCCCCACCCCAATTCGATCACCGCTTTATTGGTACCATGTTGTAACACTCATAACGATGCATAGAGCTATAATTTTACACTCCGACAGTTTTAACGACGAAATTAAATAAAAATGTGTAATGTCGGTAGTGTGTCGGGATTCAATAATTTTTAAAAAGTACTACTATTTTAGAACCTCAACGGCTGCTATAACCTTATAACACGCAGTCATCCCCTCACCCGAATAAAAAAGTTGTACATGAATACATGATAGTATCACGTTAATCATTTTTCGGATGGAATCAATTAAAAAATAATCAAACGTGATTAATGGTCACTGTATGAAGCTGCGTAGACTTAATATATTTGTTACATAAATCTGTTCAAATGACTTTGGTTATATTGTTTTTGATTAAAAACTGCCCATTAATTGTCTGTAATAATACAATTATGTATGAGCTTTTAAAACACTAAATATTTTTATGTAGCTTATATTATGTTGCCAAACAGCACAGCGGTACAACAGCAGGCTACTTAGCTATTAATTCATAACATTTTAACAACATGAATTAATTAGATATAAAATGTAAATGTGGAATATTTTCAACCATATATCATAAAGAATACATTCGTTTTAAACAGTTTCCAATAAATTTCAATGAATCTTTAATGCACTTATTTATGGTGATATGATGTGGTGTATGCGCGTTATATAATAATTTGTCTTATCTTTTACTATGTGACTATAGTAGTAAAATTGTTAAATTAAAATGGCCTTTAGCTTATTAATTACTACTTATTTATGAATGCACCGATATATGTATGCACTATATAGATAATTTTTTATTTCATAAGGTTTAACTGTTATAAATTTAAAACTTCATACATTATCGCATATCAATTTTATTGATACAATTTATGGAATGATAAATTATCGCTGCTACTGAGATGCAGAATAATGAGCACTAGAAATCATCTGCTCTATTGTTCCTGCACAGAATATATACTTACTGGCTACTATAATAAATTCACTACTTATTATGCCATTACACTGAAATCGAGAAATAACTGATTTTGATACTTATGTGGCTATTATGTACATACCGACATTATATTATTTTATATCATTAAATAGTAAAAAGATATTTAATAAATAATTAATTTACTAAGAAGTAGGTAATGGTTTGTTTTAAATATGTTTTAAATAATGTGATTTATAATTCGTATCAAGATTTTTGGATAACGAGGATGAACTATTATTAGTAGGTAACTGAAATAATACAAATAATATAATTAATAAATAGTAGAATAAATTGTATGATATTTTCAATCCAGTATCATTTTTTTATACGTATATACACGGTACAACTTTCATTTTTAAATCTTAACTGAATACAATAGTCTATATCTCTATAGACTCTATGGTTCAGTTACATCTATTTTTAGTACAGGAGAAAGATTGTTTCAGTTATAAAGTAATTTTCGGTTTTGACCTATATTATCAATATTATTGGGTTCCAAAAATATTGGATAATAATGTAGCTTTGTGTTCCATTTTTTATCATTTAAATAATTATGAATTTAGGATTATGGTTTAGATGATAGATTTAAAATATAGATGTTGTCATCTACAGAAATTCAAGATGTACGAGCTCACTGCAAAATATGAATTTTATTATAATCACACAATTTTACCACGCAGTATAAGAAATAGTTAATATATATTATACATTGTATTTTTGTAACATTTAAGTTATTTGTAATCAATAATCATAGATAAAGATCATATGAAATGAAGATTTATGTACCCGAAAAATGAAAGTACATTCGTATGGTATGTCTCAAAGAGCTCTGGATGTCGAAAGTGTCCCATCGAGATAAAATGTTACCGTGTATCGTCATTTGTCGTCTTTTACGCGGATGACGTTACATGGTTTCACGTAGTGGTTCAACATAAATAAATTATTGTTGAGCTAAAACATTTAGGTACTATTAATACAATTTACAGAAATTATGTAACATTTTTGAAGCTAAAAAGGAAATATATCTTATTTTTTGGTTTTTTTTTTTTTACAGAATAGATGATTTTATGGCCTTTTTTTTTATAAATTATAATAACTGGACAATTATAATTTAAAATAGCACTTATTTGAGTTTTTTTCCTATTATTTTATTAATAATCATATGGATTATGTAGTATATATAATTTAATATAGTATATTTAAAAAATTAATAATATTAATATAGTAATATAGTAATTAATATTATAATTAACGTTTTTCTAATTTTGTAATATTGTTAATTTGTAAATATGCATGAATTATTATGACTTCAAACACATATATTATATTTATTTCTAACCCACATACGTTAATAAAGTATCTTAGTATATTAAATATTGCAATACACAAGAGCTCTAAATTTATAAATGCATGTTTAAAATTAAAATTAAAATACTTAATTATAAGACGATAAAATGATCAAATTAATTCTTTGTGGCTTTCATTCCATCCCACGATTTTTAATAATTTAATGTAAACGTTTTGTTATATATATATATATATATACATATTACACGTAAACTATGGTTACTTACTGTATATTACATGAATATATGCTATAATATTGATCGTTGATATACTATACATACCGTCAATAACATATTATGTTTACGATAAAATGATACGGACATGTACATCGTACATTTTACCGTCGCTATTTTATAGTTATACAATTTATAAACTATAATAATTGGTTATTGGTTATTTGTGTTGATATAATCCAAATTATTTATGCAATCTATATTATAATTACAAAATGTAATTGTCACTATATACTATATTACCATTTCCTACGATAAAACAATATGTTTTTACATTATCATAAGAATAAATTATAAATTTTTTACTATAATTATTTTACTCAATTAGATTCAATAACACTTAGCGAAATTTAATAAACATACACTAGCAAATTATATGCATATTTACAGTAATATATGAGAAATTAATTTTATTTTTGTATTTATTATAATTCATAAATAAATACAATACTTAGTTGAAAGTTAAAAAGTATATCTTTGCACCAATAAATTAAATATATGAATGTATTATAAATTAAATATTACTTTTTAAGACATTTGTCATTTAAATTTGGATTAAACGTTTCGGTTGATAGCTTAGGACTTGAACTCGGTTAACGTTCTCTTATACGTCTAGACATAATAATAACATAATAATATAACATTCATATATAAATTATTAAATAATAAGATATGTTGTCCTGAAAAAGATACACGAAAAAGTAAGCTGGTTTGTTCTCCACCTTTAAGGCTTGTTCCACGTTCCACGACAACTTTTCATATATTTTTCCACTCTCAATCTTACGGTTTTAACGAGTCTTTAAGTTGTATGTTAAGTAAATGAAACAATATTGCTTTTGACTTTAATTTTGAAAATAGTTATAAACTTGGCTGTTTGTGTCTAGTTTTTGGATAAATAATTGCTATGTATATAAAGTTTAAATTTTATATTCTATTATTGTTCCATAATATTCCATAATTACTGTTAATAATTTTCTATATTTTTTAACACATACTATTATTTATATAGATTATTTTCTCAAAAGTGCGTTAATAAATTAATAATAATGTACAATGGTCTAACCATTTTTTTTTCTTTGAGGTCCACTTTTGTTAACATATTTAGATCCGTGTCTGCTTAATTGAGTATGCTACTAATTACTATACTAGGTATATTATTACGAACTTTTATTCCAAAATTCGAAAAGATAAGAAAATAATGGAAACATATGGATTTCAAAATGTTTTATTAAGCTTTATAATCTTTAAAATAAATAATACAAATACTTTTCAGAGTTCATTTTTGATTAGAATTGAAAACAATAAATTTTATTGAAATAATTTTTTATAATTTAATAGATATAGTCATTCAAATAACTAAAAATATTATTATTTATATACTATAATTTTGGATATTTTATAATTTGTATAACAATAAAACGGTGAATCTGACATAAATTAATAACTCATACTCAATAATACAAAATTATTTTTAAAACATGAGCTTAATTAAATTAAATTATAACACATTAAACCTTATACCAAGAATTAACTCATATTTCATAATTTAATTCAGTAAAAATAAATAACACTATTTAATTAATTTTCTTTTTATTATATGAATTAATGTAATTTATTGTTTTATTATTGAATAACAAGCAATATTTTTTTTCACGATGTTTTCAACTTTTTGTTTAATTTTCTTAAATTAAAATAAATTTTCAAAAGTTATTTAAAAACAATAGTTTAGGTATATGGATTTGTTCATGCCATGCAGCTTTAAACTTATTATTTCAGACACGTTATAAGAACAATTTATAATAAGTTTGTATTTAATTAGAAACTAGAAGGGACAAGAAATATTAGAAAAAAAGAATATAATAGAAAAAAAATTGTCCTCTATATAATATTTTCAAAAAATGTTCCTCCTTAATGATACTTATTATTGTATGTACTTAACTAACATTAATAAACGTGATAACGTAGAAGTTATAAATTGTGTTAATTTATTATTTTCAATATTAATAGAAAAAATAGGTACAATTCAAAAATTGATTTTTTCATTATGATTGTTATTTTTTTTTTTTTTTGTATCATATGTTTTTAATAAGTCCGAAAGAAAATTATACTATGAATTAATTTCAAAAGTATATACTGAGATAATAGGTAAAATGTTAAAGGAGTCTTTCCTCCTTTTGGTTTTGCAGTATCTATTATGAATACTTTGTATAAAATATATTATATATTATAAATTATAATATTTTATAATGTAAATTATTGATAAATCATATTTATATAGAAATACTTAGGATTAGAATAATATAATTGTTGTTATAATATATATATTTTTTTTTTGCATTTACATTTATCACACAATCTAGGACTCTAGGTTATTTACAATAAATGGATGCGACTATGCGAAAACAGCAAATAAAACAACGTACAAATATAGGAGATATCTTAATTAAAGGACTCATCAAATTATTGACCTTGTAATACCGACTATCGAACTATTAATTTTCTTTGAAAGCAACAATTTATTCAGGTTTATAAGAACTTAAAAATTAAAATGTTTCGGTTACATCTTGGGTTCTTTTAGGTGAATCGTGAATCACATTATTACAGATATTTTCAAAAAACACGCGGGCAAAGTGGAGCAGCTGATCAAATATCAAAGCAGCTGGAGGATAATTTATGTTGGTAACCCTACATCTAATATCTTTTTAATATTATTGTTTTTTTTTTTTTAAAAAAAATTAGTAAATAATAAGTATTCAAATATTAAACAACTCAAGTCGTTCTTATCAACAGTATCAATGGTCAGACTATAAAAATGAACCGTCTACATATTATTTACTTTTTAATCACTTTTAAGCCATCAATAATGTACTGCCTATATTAGTGCTTATAATATTCTATGCGTGATTGGTATATTATATACATATACCTACATAACATATTAGTATCTTATCGAAACAAATAAATTACCTAAAAATATATTCAACAGATAAAATTTACAAGAATTATAAAAATAGTTACTATATAATTACTATATGGGTACATACTGATTACTGATTATTATCAATAAACACTACAACATCTATAACCTAGTACCTACTCTTTTAAAGGAATTGTAAGCTATGATTTTCTATCTTTGTCTATCACACGCAAAACATAGGAATTTAGATTTTAGATGTTAACTACTTACATATCGATTGATCAATAAATGCGACAAAGATTTTGAAAACTGATTTCATTTCGTCGTTAAGAGTACTTTAAATCGACTTTTCCACTTTTTTGATTTTACCCCCCAAAATTTGACAAAATAGAATTAAACAAACTGAAAACTTAAAAATCAACAAAAGTTAATTTTTTGGGTTTGTTAAGTACAAAATTTAAAAAATGTGAGAAAATTGATCTAAAGAAAACATAACAACGAATTCAAATCAGTTTTCAAAATTCTTGTCGCATTAATTGATTGATCGGTACGTTGGAAATAGAAAACGTTTAAATTCCGATGTTGCACGTGTAATTGACAGAGATATAAGATCATGGCTTACAATCCCCTTAACCGTGATACCGATCATATTTATTGACATTTAATATAAATAATAAATAAATATTAAGTAATAAAATTATTATTTATACATTGAAACAAATAATAAGGAGGAAAATAATTCAAATGAGTACATTGTCGTATATAGTTTTTATTTTTACCGCCTATATATACTTCATATTTTGCCACTTGAACTAATTAAAGCGATTGATCTGATGAAGTTTTACACGCAGCTACATATCATCAGATAAGAAAATCACCTATATATATGTTGTTAATCAATGAATCGTTATAAACATAATGTATTTCTTAAATTTTTATTATTGAATTTTATAATTTAAAAAATAATTAGCTACTCATCATTTACGGATCTACGAACTGTTAAACATGGTGTCGTCAGATTTTGAAATAAAGACTGATTAAAGCCCTTAAATTTATTTAATTTGGCCATTATACCATTTAAATAGCCAAATCGGTTTAATTCAATAAAATCAATTATTAAAGATACTAGGATTTAGCAGAGTATCTATGATAGAGCTAGGTACTATCAAGGAATTCTAGGATTTAGCTATAAAAATATTTTACTCACATAGGACATAACCTGTTTCACAAATTAAACCAATTGTACCCATATATTATCAGTTTTTACAAATTATTCGTGTTACGCACTTACATCTAAAAGAAACGGAAAAATTCAATTTTATTGTGCGTCTAACGAAAGTTCTATCAAATGCATAGGTATGTACTATGTACACAGATGACGTCAAAAATAACTTGCCGGTTATTTACATACACGTTGTACAGTACAACCTATTTTTCTCTATAATTTTACCATAAAAGTTTATGTCAATTACTATAACAGCAGACATACGTCGGTACACGACGATCGTACAATGTAATTTGTATACCTATTATAGTTCATACTCATTATAATATTATGAATATAGTGCAGGTAATATATAGGTACGTTGCAAGTTGCAACCATCGCTATGCATCGGACGATATGGAAGATATATAACTGCCCAAAACAGGAATTATGATCGTACATCTACTCTTGAAAGTAATGTCATAATTATGTATTTGGGTAATTTCAGATATAATTACGTTATGGAACACATAGACTTAGTATTTCATGAAGTAAATTGACGGAACGGAACGGAACGAAACAAATTTTACTACCATACAGCCATACAAGAATTGTATTATGTATCTAGAAAAATATTAAATAGTAATTTCAATAATAGTGCATGGTCGCGTGTGTTAAAAAATTACTTATTTAAGTACATTATTTTTACACGTAGTATATTGTTTTAGCTCCCAGCTCCTAACGAGGATAGTCGTGAGTCGGGGGGGGGGCCCAGGCCCCAGGATCCAAGTTTTAGGTGTATATTGTATCAATATTATGCAATATTATCATATACAATTTGTCCACCAGTATACACATTAAATTTACAATAAAGAAAACTTCAAGCTATGACAATTTGTAAGTATAATAAACGTACAAATAAGAATTAAATATTTTTATAATTTATAAAAAGCTTAGCGTAAATCTAACTTTCTAAATCATTAATCATTATGTAAAAAAATCTATATTTTAGTTTTTTGAATTTGGTAGAGTTACTGTGGTAATGTGTTATTGTTATATTCTTGTACTTTTTTGAAGTTTGTAGTTTGAAATCCAACAATTGTTCAGTGTTTAAGTAATGTACAAGTACAACTACAATTTCATATCTTAAATTTGTAACTCCAGAGCTGCTTTACCGCTGTAATATTTTATAAAATATTATTTATTATAATAAATTAATAAATTTATTATATGGGGATGTTGGGACAAATATTAGGGGGTTTAATATTCATTTGAGACCGTCGAGGTATTTGATAATAAAATGAATTGATTGATCGGGTGGTGTAGTGTTGGTTGTATCCTGACATATAATATTTCTGGTTTTTAATATTATAGAATTTTTTTGTGCAGATGAAACAATTTCACGACTTTATTTTTGATAAGATTAATTTTGTTCCACGCCTACTCCGACCACCCAACTCATACTACTAATTACTAAACGTGAACTATGTATAATACTATTCGCATGTATCGTAATTATTACTAATTACTAAGTAATAAATATTTTGTATGTTTATTTATAATCAATTTTTTACCATGGCATTCTGTACGTAGGGTGAATAGTAAGTGCATGATCGTGCAAGCAGATAGTTTCTAAATTTGGCAAAATTCTTTCATATACCTTTACATAATAATACGGTTTTAATTAAAATTTGCATTTCTCAAGCGTTATATTTTCAGTTTATCACTCTATACATAGTTACTGGCTAGGAGATAATGTGGAATGATTCTGTATTTAATTACAAAATCATAATATAACATTGATAATTGATTAACTTATTGGTGCTAACATTTTGTTTTAATTATTTATACCTATATAAATATATAATATGGGTATAAATAATATATATTCCTTATCAAATATTGATAAATTGGTTTTCTGTGAATAAATATGTGATCTAGACATTTATACTATATTGTATTCTAATACATTTGTTAATTTTTTAAATTTTATGCTAATATTAAAACTGTTAAAATAACGAGTATAAATTTTTTTTGTTGTTACTTATAATTATGAGATACAATTATAAAATGTATGGAATACAATACACATATTACAATTTTTAATGAACTAAAAATATTAAAACTTCAAATAAGTATAGTCTATATAGAACTATATATAGAACGTTCTGTAAATAATATAATTAATCGAGGTCTGCTCAGAATTGTGTTTGATGTTCAAATGTAATATAACAATAATGTACCTTCCATTAGTATCCCCGCGTGTTCTGTGTTGAGCGAAGCGAAACGATATTGTCTATTTTGTCTAACACCAAGAGGCAAGTTTTGGTAGGAAACAAGTGTATCCATGTATTTTTTCATTATTAGTCCACATCTATGACTGTACCTACCTATCAACTGTAACAAGGAATATAAACCTTGATCAAATGAAAAAATTAATTATGTATATTATATAGTATTTACATTTATATTAGAAAGGTATTATATTTACTTCAAAACCAAATTTGACCCTGTGATATTATGCGTCATAATGATGATTCATGACTCATAATTATTATGATCAGTAAATTATTGTTTATGTGTTTACTATAATATATTTCTAATAAGAAAAACAATGTATCTTTATATATCTGTCACCTGAGTATCTCAATGACGTAGGGTGAAAATCGGTGACCTTTGGACTTGAATCTATACTCTACACGAAATAGAAGCCTTTTTTAACACAGAAATTGAATTATGAACAATTTTATTATTTATGAAGTATAGTAATTCTAAAAGATAAGAAAAAAAAAATTATAATCTTATAATATTTAGAACACTAATAAGTATAATGACGTATATGTAAGATGATAAATTCCACTGCCCACCGCTAAACAATTTTTTTTTCATATTTTAAATCAAATTAAATTCTACATCATTATTATTTAAATGATAATAATAATAAAAAAAGTTTTTCATTTTATTTTTTTTTAATATAATGATAAACACGTTACTGCTGCATCTGTATGGTTTTGTTTATAATGGTTTTCCATCATTTACATAATACTTACTTGCTTTATCCTGAAGACAAATGTATTATTAATATTACTTTAATATTAGTACTGTAATATTTTATAATATTAATAGTTTATATTATCAATATATTAAATAAATTATATATATTATAATAATCTATTACCCTATGTTTCTGTGTCTCTATGTCTCTATATCCAAGTTAAATATTTTATACAAAAATGTAGGGTGCAGGTGTGTCTACTGAAGATCTTTAGAAAATGCTGGTCACATTTTGCAAAAAACCCTATTCTTCTTAATTAATATACAAGCCATAAGGTGAGGAGCTTCGTTCCATATATGATATACCCTCCATAATAAAATAATACTTATAATTATTACTTTATTTTGAATTAGGTATATTGTTCAGTAGAATAAATACTTTTCTATAATTAAAGTTCTTAGAACAAAAGATATGTTATGTATAACTATATGGCTTATTATTTGAATACATATATTTATATAGTATTAATGTCTAATACATACAACATACATGAGGATAATATACATTGTGAACTTAGTGTTCGTGGGTACGTGGAACTTGCTGGCTGCAAGATATTGTATTGTAGATATAACCGTGTATTATAGAAATATAGATTTACTTTATTTTAATATATATATGGTTAAGACGATATGTATTAAAAATATATCTGTGAGAAGGTAATTTTTAGTTAGTAGATGACATTTATATAACCTTGCTGCAAAATTGCTCTATTGAATTTCAAACATGTAATATCGCTAAAGAACTTAAGATATGTCTGTATCATTAAATACATACAACACATATATGTACCTTTACATATAATAACAATACGCTTATACGATATACATATAATCCTTAATTTTATCTAACTATTTCAATGCTAAATAATCATTTATTAAAGAAAAATAAAAAAGGATAATTTATTGAGATTAAACTGACACTTTGAATAAGTGAATAGTTGAGTTTGTCAATTTTATAGCGAAATTGTTGCTGATTAGTAGGGCTAGGGACTTATAGGAGCTTGCATATTTTTCAATAATCAGTGGTTAATTATTATTATTAAATAATTAATAAGTGTAATCTACTTAAAAAGTTGTAAATTCGCTATAAATCTAATAATGTTCTTTTACACGTACCGTATTAAAAGTAATAATTTATTTGTTCATGTCTTATGCTTGCTAATGATAAAGTTGTTAGTGCAATTACTCTTATAGTTTATTTTAGATTTCATTAAATTTTGATGAAAAAAGATTAATAACCTTATTTTGGTCTACCACGAAACAGTTTTTCATAAACGTGTAATTTGAAAATTCGCAAAAATATGTATACCATTAAAAATGAAAACGTGTGTCGATGTAAGTATTATTGTGGTTCTTTTCTAAACAAAATATTAGATTGAAACTTGTATATATTTTTTTAAAGATGTACATTTAACATGTTCAATATAAGTATATAGTTATTTTTCTAGAAAAACAATCCATTTGTACAACTACATTGTACATTCGAATACATAGGTAACAAGTTGTGCCATATCGACCTGGCCTTGGACTATAATATAACATATTGTACGATTTCATTATCGGTGTCGAATACTCCTTTTTAAAATCCATATTAGGCAATATAATAATAGATATCCATATCGTTATAATCGTCGTCGTCGCGTGGATACACGCAGTGCTAAAACTGCGAAGTTTAATCGCAAGCTGCGTACAATTTTACTTTGGAATGATAAATGTCGGTGATAATACAGCATAGTACCTGTAGGTTAGGTTAGTATAGTGTAGTACTACTTTGGAGTAACAGGCGCACGTATCTAGGTATACATATATATATAGTATATAATGGTCGATCCGCATTCCACAAAATGGCATAGAGGACAACTGAAAATCGTGGTTTAAAATGTACAACACGTTTCGGATTGTTTTTGTTTGTTTTGCAAAAATGTCGTATTCGTTAAAGAATTTATTTTATCACGTGTTTCTACTTTCTAGGTAAACAGTCATTACTGCGTACGGTATACAGCGCGTACAAGAGCTATGTATGTACACGCGATGGCAATGGTTTTGTACGTAATTAGCTCCGGTCCGCGAGTGCTCTAATATTGGTACTCGAAAAACTCACAAGATTGTTTTCCGGGTTGAATGCCTACTGCACACATATCAGGAATTTAAAATAATATAATTTTGCAAATATGTCATATTATTTGTACGCATCACTCAAATATAATATATCGTATTCGCTTGTGGGAAGACACGAGTGGAACAACTGAAGCAGTTATGCGTCCATTGCAATTTTCAGCTGATGATGATGCTGCATGGGCAAAAATAATAACTGTTCGCTTACAAGTGTGTAACTATGTATACTGCAACAGTCCACGCAATGGAGAAAATAAGTCAGGCAAAATAGAACGTTGGTCATGAACATTTAAATTTATGAGAATAAAAAATGAAAATAAAGCCATCAACTTCATGGTAACACCTTAACGGCTATATAGAGGTGAGATGTCTTAAAAACATTTAGTTAAGGGACCCAACTTGTGTGAATCTGAAATCTCCATCGTCGAGTCTACGAGGTACCAACGCACAACAAGTGACGGCTTTATTTGAAATCACGCAGAAGACGCAATCGTGGGTTGTTGGTATTTTGCAAACATACAAGACCACACATCGTGTTAGGTAAGTATAATTTCGCTAGAGAGTTATTTAACAATGATATTTTATAATTATGTTATCTTATGTCTATTCAGTATTTTCAGTGATATACCCATGTACCTGGCCACCTGATACCTATGACCATTGACTTAAGAATTGTAGTATATTCTAAAATCAATGCTATAACATATTGTAATGATGCGCGGGCGTGTGCATCATTTAATAATGCTATATTTTACAAAGAAAAAGTAATAAACTAATGAATGACGGCTCTTTCAGCACGCGCGTAGAAAGTATATTAAAAAAATAAATAAAAATAAGAACCCTGCATAACAGTACACCATTATTATTTCAATCGATTAACCTTCGATAAGGCGAGACCTGCGCACCTTTGGTCAAAGAACTATACAGAAATTGACTTTACATTCTCATACTTAGATATTGCATCAAGCATGTAAAGGCATTCTCATAAAACAAGACCTCGCAGTCTACTCAAACAGTCGTCAGTCACTTGAACTTCAGCCTTAGACAGTCTCAATTTGGCACTGCATGCTCACCGACTACCCGGGTAATTCGTAGCAAGTCGTCAGTATATAATATGCACACGGATTTAGCGGAAGCCTGCCAATACGTCATCGCAGTGCGTTCCGAGTTTCAACCATCGCCGATATACTCTAACAATTACAACTAACACTTGTCAAACAAGCTTATCTACATCGAGCTCCCAAGATTATGCAATTATCCTGATCCACTATGCTGCCTTTGTAACCCGAATACCTTGCCTTAAACAAGGAGGAAGGTAAATCAACCCATTCTGCCTCAAAACACAATAACCAACGCTTTTATACTTTCGTCTTTTGCCTTTCAGGTTATTACAAGGTGGCATCTTTTGAATATACATTACTTACGTAAGTAGTTATATTGTTGTTGTTATTAAAATTAAAACCGTTAACCAGAAGTCACTGGTTTCAAGATTTTATTAAAATATAATAGGCGAGTTTGATCACTCGACACTGGTTATGATACAAAAATGGTATTTTTAAAGGTCAAAACGCTTTTAAACTCAACGCAATGCGTCTATAAAGGGTATCATGTTATTTTGTTTTCAAATTAAGAATAACTATATCTATATATGTACTTACATTTAATTGGATTGTTGAATCATATTTCAAGTTTTTATTACCAAAAATAAACTTATACATATTCTTATTAACTGACTAATAAACGTCTAGCTTTTCTCAAAGTCTAAGTATAACCATTGATTATAAATATTTATAGGTATTAATATTATATAAGTATAACTCACCTGTAATTTGTATAGGAAAATAAGAGATAAAAATATTTCATTTACTTTTTTTAACATTTCGTCATCATTACTTTGTAGTATTTTATATAACATCATCTTCGTACACAATTTCAAATCCAAGTAATATATTTCACTATCTACTCAAAATGTAACCTATTATTTTTCGAAGAACTCCACTAATGTACATTATGTTTTAATATAAAACTGCATACACTGTGTAAAAGACGGTGTAGTATTTCGCGTCAGCACATTATTTCATTATAGCTGAGATATTATAATTATGCGTAATATACTTATCTGAATAATTATTAAATCTACACATATTTCCAAGGATCTGATAATTTTTTTTTTTTAGCCTTCGAGAATTCGTTATACTCGAGGAGTCGAGGCTAGTGTTATCACGACTCGACTGTTATAAATTCATATGGATGCGGTCTTTCAGATTATACCAATATATTAATTTTTTATGTTATATCATGTGTAGGTAATAAATGAGTGCACGACGTTGCCGTGCATTGAAAACGTATATGTGTGATAATTGGCTATTATTTTATGTCATTTAATCAAAGTTTTGGTCTATACATTTCCAACTATCTACTATAATATTATGTACCGCGCAACTGACTATACGACAAGAACCCCATATGAGTAGTTCCGTTTAGAGGAGAGGATAGTGGGGACGAGACTCCCGGTGTGGAAAGCGAAATCGTATCATTAAGAGGATGAAAAATGCATTGGTTTTCGTCCGCCTTTGTTCAAATCGAAATATTTTACTAAATATTTGTACCACTATGATAAATATTATATTATATATATATATATATATATTGTAGTACAAAACATTTTTATAACAGGGTTCAAATGTTGTTCCGAGTCCTTCGAAACGTTTCCAGGAGTGCGTGAGTGCACTTATCGACGAACGTTAATACCGTCATCGTTTACCAAAAAACTGCTAGTCCTAATATTAATACTGTTGGCGGAATAAAAATTGTTGAGAATTGCATAAAAAAATCATAGAATATAGGTAAAATACCTAAAATTACATAATTCGAGTTACGACCCACCCGAGAGGCCGGGACACTGATAACACTGGTCGGCAGGTGGCGGTGACGGCGGCGGCGGCGGCGGCGGCGACGGCGACGGCGCAGTGGTGCCACCCGGGGCAGCCGCAGCAGTTCAGTGATCTGACGAGGGCTATGAACATAAGCGTAGACGTCGAGCCCAGCGGTCCGGTCAACAATGTAATCAAAAGGTTGACGGCAAGTCATATAGGAATAGGATCGCTGTCTCATTCGCGGTTGTCGTGGTCTTCGTCGTCGTAGTTCGCTTTTACGGTAAGTCGAGCAGCCGTTTGGGATCGAACCGAAACGCGCGTGCCTTCGATGCTCGGTGATACGCATGAGCCCGGACGACGCGTTTCCCGTTTGCCGTTCTCTCTCCGCGCACGTCCGTGTCCCGGGTGTCCCATGGGAAAACATGGCTGACTGGATTTGTCCGGCGAGCACTAGCGGCCTGCGGAGGTTCAATGCCTCAGTGGCGATTAGTGGCGAACGTAAAGACCGCACTTAAGGTGTTTAAGGTACGAGTGGGTGCAGTCGCGCGCCGTCCAACCGAATCGATTGCGGCGCGTGTGCTGTTGTGTGTTTTATTCGGATTTGGCACGTCAAGGGTCTGCGAAATGTTCGTCGTTTCTTCTGTACGAATTGTACATAAACACCACTAGCCGAGACCTAGGTTTCTATGCGACACCCGCACCTAACTTGCCTTGCGGTCATTTGCTGCGATAGCCCACAGACGGGTTACAGATTTGATGCCATTGCAGTCTCTACTCGTTAGATTGCTATGTAATATTGTCCACGGATCGTTTTTTATATCATATAATGCCTAACTTTCTGTTCACTCGGTTTGTGCTGTGTGTTAATCACTGATTCCTACATCCCAGAGTTGGCTTATCGATTTCATTTTATTCATTTAATTTGGTCTTGTATTCGAATGTTGCTAGGAATTAATTATTTTATGTGTTTCATTATCAGTTTTTAAAAAAAATAACATTATTTTATTTTCAGAATAACTTGACAATGAATAGCTGACAAAATGTTGCAGACAAAAAAAGAATCGGTAAGCAATTTGTTATTTATTATTCTTATTAGATGCAATCTAGATTAAAAAGTTATTCGATCAATTATTGTAGTATAAATATTATAAATATAAATCAGCAAGGATTATTACATATAAGGACTACCTGTTTTTAAAAAAACTGAATTAAGATTGGTTTTTATCTAAATTATTCTATCATTCAAACTTGGAACAATGGAAAATCCTAAAATATACAATAAATATGTAAATTGTATTCAATATTCACAATATTTTAGGATAAAACTATTGAAATATATATTATAATTAATGTTGATAGTTGCTTCGTTAACCACTATTGTTGGTTCATTTTCCTTTTTATTAGTGAATTGATTTGTTATTGTATTGTTATCACCTCAAATATTATAAAATCCATAATTTTATATTTATTCAACCATTATTAAATTCAAGAATTCTACCTTGATAACCTATGCATTTTTTTAATATTAGAAAATATAACTAGATGTTTCAACTCAATTTTTGTATTAAAATTAAATTAACACCAACACTTGTTTGTATATTATATTTATTTACAAACTCATCATTTAAGAAGCCAAACTCTTCAGAATTCAATACTTGCTTAAATTATTTATTCATTTATTGTACCTAAACTAAATTTTATTTATAATTGTAAACGTTTTTTTCAGATAAAGAGGGAGAGCCCTGAGGCCCCTACTCCTGATAGTACAACTGTTGAGAGCAAAAGTTATATTTGTGGAGAAGAAGTATTGGTTCATCTAAATGATGAACGATTTTATTTAGGATTTTTAGCCAAAGTAAATACTACTTAATACAATATTTCAAATAAGTAATGATTGTTAATCAAAATTTGTTTATTTTCAGTTGAGATTTAAAGAATCTAAATGTTTAGTTAAGTTTGGTGATAATACAGTAAAATGGGTAGCCTTAAAAAATGTAACACGGATGACATGTACAAGTACAACTCCCCAAATTTGCAATGTGTGCAATATCGATACTATGACAGAAGATATTTGTGTATGTGACATCTGTGCTAACGCATATCATCGAAAATGTCATAAGGTAAATATAATATATTAGTGATATTTATATATCATTGAATTAAATTTCTTGAGTGAATTCCATATTTTTGGGGTTACAATTTTAATAATGTGCAATTTGTTTGCTTTTATACAAATTTCTATTACTCAATAAAACCTTACATAACTTTTTCAATTTTTTGGGTATACTATTTATTTAAATTAATTTCTGTGTAGTTGGAAGTTGTTTTTTTAATTCTTATTTTTGAATTATTATTAAGTAGCTAAATTTTATGCTATAAAATCCATTATAGATTTTGTAAAATTAGTAATTTAATTGTTTTATTTGATTTTGAATAAATAATTTGCCTTTTATTATTCAACAATATTCAAGATAATAGTTATGTGCATAATGCATATGTTTAGGATATTGATTAAATTAAAAAATTGCTCTTTATACAAAATTAATTATATATAAAATAATTATTTATAAAAATATAAGTATTATGTTTATTCCTGAATCAAACATAATATGTATGGTGTATGTTTAAAAATTGAGTATTTTTTTTTCTGTTTTCAGCCTGAAGTTTCAGTTATAGATATTACTGTTTGGATATGTTCCATGTGTAAGGCAAAACAACAACTTAGTAGACTGCAAGCTATAAACTCTGTATCAAGCACTGTTCCAAAAATTATAAAACTACCTTATGATGTATGTTATTAAATATTTTTACTAGTATAAAGTAAATTTTTAAATGTTATTGTTTATTTAGTTAAATTCTCTACAATGGGACATACATCATCGTATTAACAATTTAGGAACTTATTGCTATTGTGGAGGATCAGGTGATTGGTTTATCAACATGTTGCAATGTTGTAAATGTTTACAATGGTTTCATGAAAAATGTGTTAAATCATTAGTATATCCTCTTTACCTTGGTGACAGGTACGCAAAATTAAATTAATTAAATCCTTTTGATTTTTATTGCATATAGTTATTTAGTACTCAATAATTAATTAAATAAAAAGCATTGTAATTTAAAAGTTGAACCACAATCGTATTAATCCAAAATTTATATGTTCTAATAAATAGTTTATTGATATGTCAGTTTTAACTTATTTATTAATTTTCATTGATATATTTTAAGTCATTATCTAAAATAGTGTTACTGATTCATTTAATATTTTATAGATTTAGTAAAAAATAATTTCATGTAATTATAAAGTGTAGTTAATTTTGTATTTAAAAAAATCCTCAGTATTTAGGCTGCTTCCTGTAAATTTTGATTTAAATGCAATAATAAATATTTAAAACAAACTATATTGAATCTGGGTATAGTTGAATTTTAATTAAATGATTTATCTAACTATTTTCAGGTTTTATGTTTATTTATGTTCTGTGTGCAATGAAGGTACGGAGTTTGTCCGTCGTATTGAAATGGAATGGTCAGACTTAGTTCACTTAGCGCTTTTTAATATGACTGCGTATAAACCACAGAAATATTATGATGTGGATTTAAATATACTTCCATACTTAGATAACCATTGGACTTCGATGTATCTACCTCCTAAAGTATGTTACAATTATATTTGTTCACTATAAATATTAACGTTATATAATTTCATTAATTCATTTTTATTGTTAAGTTACTGTCTTTTAAAGAAAGAGACATACTAACTTGGACAGTGATTTCATGTTAGTAAGTGGAATCAAAAATATATTGTTATTGTGAATACCAAAGTAGTTTTTTATTTAATTTTAAGTGCATTGCTTAACAGGGACTCTAGTGTCTGAAAATTGTTTAAAAAACAATTAACATTTTGAATTCAAAAGTTTTGTTTGTTATCTCTTGGGAAATAGTCTATTTTTCATTAAAATAACAATGGAATTATTATTTATTATCTAAGTAAAACAATCAAAACAAAATTAAGTAATTACATTTTAAGCAGATTAAGTAGTAGGCAAAATATATAAGGTTGTTGATTGTATTCACCCACTCACTAACGGGAGATCATTCTCAAAGATTATAGATATTATTCACTAACACTATGAATATGTTATTTTTAAAATTCCTGTAAAATATATAGATAGTTATGGCAACATTTTATACTTACTATTACTAACTATAATGTAACTTTTTCTTTTCATGCACAATATTTCATTATTTTTAAAATTAATTTTAATTGTTTTGATATTTAGAAATAAATTGTTCTATTCTTAATGGCCTTAAATGAAAACAAATTTTTTTAGTATAGAAATGCACATTTATCATTTTAAATTCATAGTAGATGGACTTGATTTTACTATATAAAACAAAGATTATAAGACAATTTTTATTTTTATTTTTTAAATTTAAAATATAAAACCCGTTGTTGAAGAATAAAATAAAATGTATAAAATACTTGGTATTGATTGTATAAATTTTACTAGTAAAATGGTTATATTTTTAACAAATTTACTAAGAAAATCTTCTAGATCCATGTTGATACCTCTATAAACACTAAGTAATGCCAAGCCTATTTATCATTTTTCACCAATAGTATTTCATTAAAATGTTTTTACTCTTTTAAAAATTGAAAATGTTGTCTCTTGCGGTATAGTTAAAACTGATAATATAGCTAATACTTATAACTACAAGTGTATACATGGAAACCATTGCATTGAGAATATGTGGTCCATTTTTTATTCCCTAACTTTATTTCTATAGATAGTAAACCAATATCTATAAATTCAGAATACAAATTAATATCCTTGGGTGATATTGAAACTTAATATGCAATTTCGGTATTAAATATTAATAAGTTTAAAGAAGACAAAACTATTTTATGATTTCAAATTCTATCTTTTAGTTGTTATATAAAATAGAATAGCATAGCAATTAGGAATATTCTGTGGACGGTTAACATTAACATTAGTTCTATTTCCATTAGTCCCACTAGTCTTTTTAGTTTTATGTAATTGCTAGTTGTTTTCCAATACTTTCTGTTTACTTAAAGTTAATGTTAAAGAATATATTATGTATGCTGTCACTAAACCTATAATAAATTTACTTGTTGTTTTATACAGTTGATACAGATTAAGTGATTTTGATGATATTTGAATATTGTGAAATAATTGATGTTCTTCTAAAGTTTTGACAATGGGTATATATGTACAAATAAATTTTATCATTCCTTTATAGTTATTACATATGTGTTCATTTAGTCTTTTTGTTATGAGAATAAATTCTTTAATTTTATGTTTTAACAACACAATTAAAATCTTAAACTTGTAAATAATAGTATATATTACAAATTTTTTATATTGGTATTGAGTAAAACAAAAAATTATAAATTATTTGTAGGGTCTGGATCTCTGGATTCTTCATAAGTTACACCCTTGCTATGTATGAAATCATATGGAGTTTAAAATAAGAAAATAGCCTATAATATTGTTTAAGTTATAAATACATAATTTTTTCAATAATCATTATAATTTTTAATGTATTATTAATAAATATAAATACAATTTGATCAATGTAATATTATTTTTTTTATTAATTATAATTTTATTTTATTTACAGATTCTTAATGTTCCTGTTGACGACAGGAAAGTATATGTTGTCAATGCCCTGCTCAAAGACACTAATCAGTTAGTATTTTATTAATTAACTATTCATATTATTTTATATTAAATTTTATGTTTTTATTTGGTGTTCAGTAGGTTCGAATTTCAGGGTAAAAAACCAACCAATATGTGGGGACTACGACTGAAGTTACCACCAAAGCCCCCACGTTTTACGTTACCTGCACAAGTTCCAATTAATGAGAACCTCCTGCACCATCAATTGCGCAATAAACTTAACCTCAATATATTACCACCTCCAAAAAAGTAATTATATTGATGTCTCATGCTTCTTGACTTTCATTTATACATTTTAAATATTTAAAGTTTTTTTTTTTACTAAAATGTATAGGAATATTGGATATAAATGTACAATCTTCATGTTCAACAAATTTAAATTATTATAAGAAACTTTTCAAACCAGTAAAATTGTGTAAAACTTGTTTTATTATTATTTAAAGAAGAGTTTTCTTCTTCTATTTCAGTTACAACTACAACACCTTTATCTCTAACTTTTTCAAATATGCAAACATTATTCTTTTCTTTCTCGTAAACACGAAAAATATTTTTCAGTACAACTTGTATTTGATTTTATGAATTTTATTGATTGATTTTCTAAAAAATTATATGTTTTACAAAATCTAGAATATTTATTATATAGGTTCGAATTTGAGTTAAGTATACATTAGTTTGTAATTGGTTGCTTCTTATAAATCTTTCTGTTTAATACAATTATTCATAATACTCACTGTTACAATTCAGATTATTTATATTTTAATAAAGTCTATTTTTTGTACGTTTGATTAGAAATATAAAATAGAAGTCTTAGCACATTGATATTTTAATGTTATTAATAAATAATATGAAAACTATTTTAGGACTGATCCTGTTATAAATCAACAACTTACTGGGTCCATGTATTCAGTTGAAGGATTAAAATTCTTACATCAAGATTCACATGTAGTTATGTTACCAAAAGGCCTTCCATCAATAGGTCATAATGTATGTACTTATTAATATTATATTATATGCAATACAAAATTTTAAGAACAAAAAGTTTAAATATGGTGATCCATTACTTAATAAAATCAGTAATTATATAATTAAACGTGATTTTGAATTTCTCTCGATTCAATGTACTTCTTTCAATTCGACAATTGGTCATCTATAAAGGTACAAATAGCCTAAATTATCTGAGGGTCAATAAAATCTTAAGTGTTTATAATATATAAGAAGAAAAGGCCCAGCTTCCTTTTTGCTTCTATCTGTAAATTTTAAATCTGTAGTATCAATATGTTGCAATTAATTTTCCGAGATCACTTCTTATTGATGTAGATTTGTAAGCTAAAATCATAGATGAAAAAGTATTTTAGTTATTTAATAATACTATATGTTTAATATAACTTGTTTATATAGTTAACCATATTATTTAACATATTATGTCAAAGGGTTATCAACACTCAAGAAATTAAAAATAATTTTATATTATATATGTTTTAAATTATTATATTTTTAAAAATTATTTATTATTTTTTTTTAGATATAATAATATCCTTTGACCTACGATAAAAATAATACTAATTTATAAATTTATCTATATTAAAATAATGTTACCTATTGGGTATTATACGTATAATTTAATGTACTTTTTATATAAATAACCATGATTTTTATAGCTTAAGTTATTATTATTTTGTTATTGTTTGATATTTCATAATTTATATATTTGAATCTCTTTAATTCGTGCTAGTTAGTTAAATATTAAGTTTTTACAAAACTAAATGTTTTCCACTTATTTTAAATGCAATATAATTCTCCTTCAAACTGAAACCTATGAATTGGAGCTGTAGTTTTCTTATTAAATCATGGTTAATCTGAATTATATAGTATATTATATTACATAAAACAAGTCTTGGATCATATTTTTTGGCTACCATTTTTTTATATATATATGTATTGACTTAATTATAATTTCCATATTTGTTTATCTTAAAAGGTTTGTATCAAAAGTGCCAGCCCTATTGTACCAGCACCAAGATCTGTAATTGAAAGACGGATTAGGTTACAACAAATAGAAACAAATAAACGAAGTTCTCGGAGTTCAAGTGTTGTTGCTAATAAAATTAAAGTAATTTTTTCTTATTTTTATTTATCAGCTTACTTATTAATTTTCATTTTAGAAATCAACAAAAAAAGAAAAAGTTCCTGAAAGTAGATCACCGTCAACATCACGTTCAACTGAAAGTACACCAGAAAAATATGTATCTCCAACTGAAGATGAATTGACCAGTGAAGGTGATGCAGATGATGATGAAGATCTGGATGATGAAGATGATGCTGATTCATTACGCACGACTGATCTTCAAAGCCGCCGTAGTCAAAGACTTAGTGTTAATCGTTTATTAAATGGACGGCCAATTGCTAGATCATCACTCTCACGTGAGACCCGTTCTGCTTCATCAATAACTTTGCCATTATCATTAGCACCTGTAATTACACAACCACAAGTTCGTACTACTAAACGACGTTTAAGTGAAAAGGATTTGCGTGTCGACCGTAATGGACAGTATTTAGTAAAACCTAAAAGACTGCGTCGGAGTGGATTACAAAATAATAGTTTGACTTCAACAAAACGACAGTCTAAGAACAGCTCTAATGGTCGTCCAATGTACAAATCATATTCAGATTTCTTTGCTAATCATGGCCATTCCGTAAATAGGCCATCTTCTCCTGAAAATGTCATAAATTCATCAGCAGATCTAAAAACTCTTGTACACTCTTATTTTGGCGCTAGTAATAGAATCGCTAATGGAGAAGAATATACAATATTGTGTAAACGAACTAATCCAGATGGGTCGGAAGAATTTTTAATTAGATGGGACTAAAATATCATATAGATTTCTAAACTAATCAATTTTTTTATCTAAATATTATGCCAAATTATTATAAAATCAGAAAGAAATGAACATTCTGTTTCTATCATTAAACTAAGTCCATGGGTTTGTTAATATCAACACGTTCATGATTCGATTATTGATTTCCTACTGATAGATTCTGTGAGTTGTATCTAATTTTCATCAGTTAAAATCAATATATAAGATTATCTTTTGATGGAATGATGACAGTAATTATTTGATTCAATATTATTCCTATTTATTTACATTTGTTATAATATCTTACATTGAATTTGGCTCAGTTATTGTCTATTTACTTTATCCAAACTTATTATTCTAGTATAATATCTTTTGGATATTGTAACTGAGAATTATGACTTTTATAAACATTTTATGACATGTCATAAAATAAACAACTATAATAATTTCCTACTACTTAGTAATTACTTTCATAAATTAGTGAATGTTTACGGTCGCACAAGGTTTTAAGTGTTTACGTTTTGTTGAATGTGAATCAAACATGTGTAAAAAAAAAAAGAACAACTGTATAATTTTTTTTTTTTTTAACTTATATTGTGTTCATAATTATAGTCTAGTGATACATTAGATATTTGATAATATTTAGGGTGGAATACCAAAATTATGTTTTACCAATTCTCAACCTATCCCATAATGATACATTTGATTGATTTACACCTTTTTTAAATTAACTTTAAAATGTTACGTATCAAATTTGACTTTACTGAATATTTACAAATTGGTTAATGTATGTGCTTGTATATACGTTGTCCAGTTGTAAGTATTTATATTTAATATAAATTATGGTAATAGAAAATTTTTTTATAATTAAGGTATGTATTTAAATTGTTTGTACCTACCTAATGGGATTTCTAGTATCAAATAGATAAATTTAGTGTAATTTTTACCTATATTATTTTTAATTTTATTCGAAGCAAAAAGTTGTCTGCATTAAGACTGAAAACTTGTGTCCAAAATGGGAAAGCAATTATTTCTGGTAGTGGTTTTAGGTCATGGCAATTGAAAACAATAAAAATTATTTTTATTTTTATCATGGATATTCTAAAATATTTTGCTAGTGTTTTGTTTTTACATTTTATAGGGTTCATAATGTGTCGTAGATCTCGAAAAATTGTTCTTTTAGTGCTTTTTTTTTTATTGTTATTAATTGTACTTTTATGGATATCATTTTCCATAACATTGATATTTCTAACACTTTGGGAAACGTTAAAAAGACAGACTCTCGTCCATTTATAATAATTATTCTTAGTTAAAATATAAAATTATTTCATTAGATAAAGATTTAATATTTTCCCTTATAAAATAATCCTGGTAATAATTACATAAAAAGAGTACAATTGTTTGCCATACGTATTAAGCTCATTCTATTGTTTATTATACATATATATTTACATAAACATATATATTTTTTTTTACGAAGGAATATTTTTTTATATGACAGTTTTTTTTTTTTTTTAAGTACAAATACAGTGATTATTTAAAATCTCTTGGACTAAAGCAATTACTGTTCTTTTATATAAAATAATCAATGATTTCGTGTAAATTATCACTGCCATTAAGATGACTGTTAATTATAACATTGTAGGCTTTAAATTTCAGTTTGACTACCTGAAATTATGTTTTAAAATCTTCTTTGATTCCCTTCAATATAAAAATGCATGTTCCTATAATTATTATTTTTCAATTAAAATATTTATTAAGTATTCCAAATCATACCTTGTATGAAGTAAACCAAACTTAATATAATTTTAAATAATGTATACTGTATTTAAAGTATGTATGTTTAATTAGTGTGCAGTTCAGATTTATGTTTTGAATATAGTTTCATCTAAATACTTAAAAAAAAAACAATTTTAATAGCGGTTTATTTAGCTTATAATAGAAGAGTTATATCTTCCTGACTCCAATAAATCTTGATGTGTGATGATATATTTTGTTTATTTAATATCTGTAATATTGAAAATACTTTTTTGTCAATGGTCTTTTAAGAATTATGTTTCAAAAGAATTACTTAATTAAATTAAAAATGAATTATTATTATTATTAATTTTTTTTTAGTTTATTAATATGTATATATTTATATACATGAATTATTATATTGTGATTGTATGTATTAATAATATAATTTATGAAAAGGCATTTAAAAAATATGTTTCTTTTTTACTTGTTTTTCAGATTTGAACTGAAGTTTATACATTTGTGGATTAACACTTGTGAATTATTTGCATATGAAATGCCTATAATTTGTTAAAAAATGTAATTTGCTTAACAATTTTCTTTTGAAGAATACTGTACCACGTCAACGAGCCTGTTGAGAACATTTTTTTTATGATAATTACTGTGATGGTATTGAAAGGATGGATGGGTGTAAATATCAAAAAAAAAAATTTAAATAACAATAAATTGATCGTAATGAGAAGGAATAAAATAATATCCATTACAAAGCTCCAATATTTTAAATCTCAAATGATTGTTGTATTATAGTTTATATTTCTTCGCCATTTGCTTGAGAGTATATATACATTTTTTTTTTCATCCGCAACGGATTGATATGATAATTATCGTACTGCTTATACCTATACATCATTGTATTAATTTTGTGTGATTTTCCTACATCAGTTTAATTATGTTACATCAAAATAATATGCGAACGATGTGAGTTGGGCGGGTAGATACTTTCATCATAAGTACCTACGCCTATATAATCAATTGATTAAATATTTTATGTCATATTGAAGAGAAAAAATTTAGTTGACATATATTATAAATAAATGTTCACATAAGAAGTTTTGTATCTTAATTAATCTATATATTTAGCCATTTAGGTTTACTTATCTACGTTTTAATATGGTTCACAAAGTCACAATATTATTATATCCGTTAGAAGTTACTCATTTTATCAGTACCAGTTGTAGATGAATAATATTCATTATATATTAATATTATTACCTATATACTAATATACATTAGAAATAATTTCATTCAGTTTTACCGATGTTTATTTTTATTATTTAAAACAACTTAACGTTTTCAGATATATGCACAAAAAACATACGTACTTACTCTAATGGTAAATAACTATACCTGTTACTATTACTGGACTTTATATAGCGTAGTTATGTTTTTTTTTTAATTTTTTTTTTTTTACGTTTTTACTTCATTAAGATGCACGCGTGATAGTGATATACGAGTCCTATGCGTGTTATTACAGTGCGATACGAAGATGTTGATTTTAGGATCTTAAGTACTCACCGTTATTTTACAGTTCAATGGTTCTCAGATTAACAGAAAACAAATTATACAACTTAATCAAAATCTGCGGACATCGGGCCTTATTTTTTTCCCCCCTGTAAACCCACAATAATGGTATGATCGCCAATTGGATATTATACATATGTTTGCAATTAGTCGAAGTATGTAACGATGGCTTAGTGCAACGTATGATTCGGACGGTCGGTGGTTTTATAATACGCATAGTAAATACGACATATAATAGGTACACCTCTAACGTTAACGGTGCCGAAAATTAATGGAATTATATTATCATGTTCGTGTACTATTATTATTGATGATGTATTACACACGCCTTGATGCACAAGAGTACGGTCGGTTAATTTCACAATTACAAAAACAAATACTATTATATTATTATCTTGTATCATTATTCATTATGTTACCTTTACCTACCACTCAGCACTCAGTTTGAGTTTATAGCAAATATCATTATATTATTATATAGATTATAAATATTATTTAGTCTCACTACTGTTTACCATTACATAGTATTTATAATCAATGCTAATATTAATATATTATAGTTAATAG
This sequence comes from Chaitophorus viminalis, assembly GCA_025469195.1. Lineage (NCBI taxonomy): Eukaryota > Metazoa > Arthropoda > Insecta > Hemiptera > Aphididae > Chaitophorus > Chaitophorus viminalis. The sequence goes on along the minus strand of JAIPRK010000550.1, from coordinate 3,627 downwards.
TGTTATATTTCGTAGGTATTATATTGTATTAATTAAAATTCGCATAATTATTCTTTCAAATACCTAATGCTGCGCGTAATATTTTGGCACTAAAACTATAAATGATCCGATTATCGGTAAAATGGATACGCATTACAGTTTATTAGCGTATATGCTGTAACTTATAAGTGAATAATTTAGAATATTAAGTGAATATATTATACAATATGTATACTTAATTATTTATCTTGGCCGAACTAAACGTGAATCGACGCATAAATTACTTATGATATAGTTGTGCCCGTGTCTCGGTGCGAATACTTCAAATGTACGCATAACATAAAATAATCGTTCATCTGCATATCAGGATGCCGAGTATAAATTTCAACGGCAAGAAACCCTCTCTATTCCGTCCACCGTCGCAAAATTCTCATCACGGGATCCAACCTATACACAGCAATATTACAACAAAATGTCCGAAAACCACCGACATGTTTAATAAAATTTAAATACCACCGTTAAACATTCTCTACAATACGTGTACACGTATAATTATCCCGAGTTTAAATTTGGTACAAAAAAACAGTAATTGGTCCAATAGTCGTTATATGTGTATTGGCGAGGATGTAATCTTGATAAAAATAAAAAATAAACATTTACTGCGCGTCTTTGCCAGATACCGCAGATGGTACCGTTGTGTACGCTCCTGTTTTGCATAATATAGGTATAGCCGTATGGGTACTCGAAACGTTGGCGATGAAAGCCATCGTGATGTTTCGTTTTTTACTGGTTTAAACGTAACACACAATGTAGACCTATGGGCGAACCGCCGCTTTGGAAACTGCTGAATAATTTAGTATGTTTGCCGGATCTCGAGGCACGTATATAATATTTTAAATTCAATTGAAAATTCGCGACGTTGTGTATACCTACATACCTATACCATATATTATATTATAAATAGTTTATGTAAACTTGTCCCGCATGACACATTATTATTAATAATAACAATTTATTACATATGCGTGTGTCCTGAGATATTTGCATTCACTTCCTACACACGAATATAAAGTATATATAATACAACTATACGTGTATGTTTTATTCGCGCACACGTACAACAATATACATACACGCGTATGCACACAATTATGATACATTTTATATATTTATACGCATATAATATACAACTTTAAACTACCATGTGAATATGTGATGTATCCCACTCAGCATTTGTCAATCATAACGATGAAACAATATTTATGTAGGTATGATTGGATTTCAAATATTCAAAATAAAAAGTTTGTTCAACATTGAATAATATATTTAATTTTAGATTCTGAACGGAGTGATGGAATCTATTGATTTTACAATGATGTGTGTTTTTTATTTTATTTTTTATTTTTGTGTCTGTTATCACGTTTTGGAGCAGTAAAAATGCTTCGAATTTCTTAAACAGTAACTTTTCTGAAAGGAAAGTGAATGTAGATGGTATTTGGACAAGTCAAAAATCCAACTTTTTCAATACTTTTTTAAAAAATCGAAAAAAACGATAAAAAAATTACGAAAAAACGGGAAATTTTGCGCAAAATCACGTTTTTACAAAATACATTTTTTTTAAATGCTCTAACTCAAAAACCAAAATCCGCAATAACTTAAAATTTTCACCAAATCTTTATATTGGCGTTCTCTAAACACGGTTAAATTTTCAAAGTATTTTGACTTATTTATAGACAATTAAAATTTTCGATTTTTGTAAAATTTTTTTTTTAAACATCTATAAAATTTAATTGGCTGGCCGAAAGCTCTTGAAAATTTAATTCAAGGTTTATAATAAGTTAAAATTATTGTCACTAAAAAATGTCGGAGATCGTTTCACTCAAATTTTTTTCATAAGCCCATAAAGCTCAAATTTGTATAAAATGTGTCAAAATCACGATAATTTGCAAGATATTTTGTAGATAAAAATTCATAAAATTTATTCTGTTCATACTTAAGGTTCAAAATTTTAACATTAGGTTATTCATAAGCTACCCTTCAAAAATCTTTAAAAAAATTTATACCGGACCAAAAGGATAAAATTTTATGACCATTTGAAATTTAAATTTTTACGAAATTGCATAAAATAGCGATTTATCGTCAAACGATTTTAAATATTTGTTATAATTCCAAAAGTATAAGTCGCAAAAACTTGAAATTTTTACCAGTTGTTAAGATAAAAATTTCCTCTATGTCATATTTTTTTCAAAATATTATATTGATTTTTAAGCTACTTATAGGCATTTAAAATATTCGATTTTTTTACATTTTTTTTTTTATAATCGGTGATAAAAAAAAATTGACTAATACAAAATAATCAACTCATTATTACCGTGTACAAGTTAAAATAACGACTCTGATATTGTTTTGCTCTTTCGGATTTGAAAATTTATCGTTCGTCCATGCGAGTTGAGATTCGAAATGTTAGACGATTAGAAATAATGAAATCAACATTTTCGGTGTATACCTATAGTTATATTTACTGTGGTATTTTTAACCAATATATAGGTACCAGAAAGTACTTACGGTAGCGGAATGTAAAAAGCTGTATTGGACTAGTGATTGCGCATATTGCACTTAGGTATCTCGCTATCCGTATAGTTTTGGAAAAGGTATATAACGTAAAATATAGGTTAAAAAAGTGAGTATAATTTATCGCATGTCCGTTTCACGCCCAACGCACAATTAATTACTTACAATCACTAAAATTCAAAATAAAAAAATAAAATATTTAACAGATTATCCAAACAAATAGCATGGTTTGGTTGCGCACTATACATCAGCACCGTATTATACACTTTTTTTTTTGAGTTGCAGAACTACTTGTTGATATAGATATTTAGGTATATCGTTCACTCGGTTTTTTCCAATCACCCATGGGAAGCAAGATATTATGTATAGCTATAGGCCATATAGGAACAACTATTATAATTTACTTTTTTATTAATAATAGTGACACAATAAAAATTATATTTTAACATTATTAACCTTTTCTATACAATTTAACACCAGAGGCTCAAACATTCAGGCTCACTTTAAAGTCTTATGATTCCAAAATATTATGGTGGAATATTTGCCTTTAGAACTTCAGCGTTAGCGCGTTTTATATTATTAAATTAAATACCTGTGGTTGCTAATGTTGCTATAATATTTCGGCCGTCACGTATTATTATTATACGTTTAAAACTTCATTTATTTTAATGATATAATAATGGCTTTAATTATTTCGCTATACATCAGTCCTATACATCGTTATACCTATACATATCGTTGCCCTATATAATATAGTGGTACCATCACCACCCAATTGGTTAGAGTTCCAGACCTAACACGTCTCACCACTGTAAGCGTGTGAAATTGTTTCGAATCAACATTACCCTTTTCAGTACGTTTGTTACAATAAGCACTGAGGTTGGAGAAAATGGAGATCTCTTATTTACTCGTATATGCTCAACGATATTTCAAACGATATTTTCAACGATATAATATTTCAAACCCCATGTTGCATTCTATCCGTCCTGGATTCGAGCTGATGTAACAGTTAAATCTTACCCCCTTACCTCCCAGTAAGAATACCCCATAGATATTTATACCCCCCGGTATGATTAT
>JAIPRK010000549.1:118675-178504 GCA_025469195.1 Chaitophorus viminalis | reverse complement strand
TGAAAAATTTATAAATATATATTTGTACAATATATTAATATATATATATATATATATATATATATATATATATATATATATATTAATATATTTATGCGAGTGTTTAGATCGAAACGACAGGAGAGAAAATAATTTTTTAAACTTTTATTCACTTCGATTAATCTATTTTCGAACGTAAACAACAATAGTTATTATTCTGTTGTCATACCGGTTTAGTATTCGTTTTCGGACATCGAATTTTTTGAAACAAAAATATTTGCTTGGGAAATATTTGAAACCGCTACGCAGTTAAAAGTTTTTATATTTGAGCGATGGTTGAAACGTTTACGATATAATTCAATAATTAAACACTCCGTTCAGAATCTAAAATGATAATATTTGCTTGCCGCGAATTATTTTAACTTGGTTTAAATATGATTTAAGGGAACATTTGAAGCTTTCTGATGAATGAGCTCTAAAATTATTTGAACTTAGTTGTATTTATTACAATTTGAATATAATTTAGTATTTACTCCAGGTTTATCAAATTATTATTGTTTTTTCGTCGTCGTTGTCGAGTACAATCTACATACACAGCTTCGAAGACGATTTTCTTATATTTATTATGGAACTGTGTTTCGCATCAAATGTACATCGGTCGTCTTGCTGAAAGTTCGTCTCAACGAGTTCGTCTGTTTTATATCGATCGCCGTCGGTGACTGTTATAATACTTATAATATACTTATAATTGTATGGCCTATATATATATATATATATATATATATATTTACCACAGAAAACTATACGTTTTGTTTGTTAGATTTTCGTCGTCGTTCGACTTCAAACCGTAGCCCAGAGTACGCAATGTAGTGTATAAACTTCAAAGTATCACTTGAATGGAACCCGACTTCGGAGTTTTCAATAACCTCAAGATTTTAGTTGAATCTCGTTCGTATCAATAGTTCCCAACCACTTCTATTCTACGCCCTCTTTATAGATTTTCAAAAATCTTGCACCCCCCTCCTAAAATTTGAAAAAATAGACCACCTTTTTTGTGTACTTTAAAAAATAAACTATACAATATTCGGAATGACTACTTTTTTATTGATGATGATAATTATAAAATATAAATAAAAGTAAATACTAAAAAGTTACTCGCTATGGCCAAACACTTATGGTCTTTATTGGTTATCCGTTATTGAAGTTATTAATACCCGATAACGGATAAAGAGAACCGGTCAATTGATATTTTCTCTCTACATTTTAAAATAAAAGTAATTTAATCAATAAAAATTGTATTTCGTTATAACTACTTGTGCCTCCTTAACAATGTGTACACGCCCCCCAGTTTGGGAACCAGTGGTATACATTCAACCATAGATCGTACGTTCGGGATTGAGCTATAGAATATCATTGCAAAGCATTTAGCAATTTTGACCTCGACGTGAACACTGCGCATACACGTGATATACCACCATCAGTGCACGCATGATCTAAGATTACATAATTGATGCTATTCGTACTATTATATGTTAAAATAGTGATAAATCAGGCTTGATTCCTCACAACAATAACGCGTGTGAACGTATAGTATAAACTAATATTCACATATTAATCGGATTCTATCGAAGACAAATATGTATAGTAACTATTTTACAAGCAATATACTATTAGATGTTAATTTAACTATTTAAGTATTGGATAGCCTACTTTAATTTTATTGTGATTACAAGGTAGTAGTGGATATGTATACAACATAAAATAAATTATTGTTGGATCACGAAGATAATAACACTGTTGTTATTTCTATATTCTATGTGGCAGTAGACAGGAACATTGTTTGTACCATTCTTTATCGAAATGCTCATAAAAAATTCGTTAACAATATGATAATATAGTGTTTATACTTATAGTAAATAGTATGTAGTTTGTATACGGTAAATAATACAAGTATATAGTAAACTAATATGTATAAAATATATATATATATATACATATATAGTGTAAGAAGTATAATGTATACATAGCAAATATTGTACGCATGAAATATAATTATAAGAACCCGAACAAGTAATATTTTCGGAAATTCATCATCACTAGACATGATAATCCTGAAACGTCCGAAACGTTAAGGAACTCCTGAGTATAATTTTCGAGTACGCGATGATGGCGTGGGGACCCTAGGGAAAACGAACTTTCAACATCATTAATTTCTAGAAAGTTATCGGAATCTCTAATCAAATATTATTTTAATTAATTGTTAATTATATTTGTACACGTGTATATATATATATATATATATAGCATGAATATACTAACTATACGTATATATATATATATATATATATATATAACAAACTATAATAATATATTATACGCGTTCTATAATATTATGTGCACAGAAATTTGAAGCTCGCGGATGTAGTCGTTTACATTTTCGTTGCTCGTAAAAGACGTTCGAAATTACATTTTATATCTCCAGGGTGTAGTGTGTACATGTCGGAAATGAGAGTCAACAAGAAAAAAACACATAATAGATTCGTATGCACAAGACAATATCAAATGGCTTAAATGAAAAATAAAATCTGAGTTTTACATTAATATTTACATATTTAATATGTTTAATAACCCGTGACATAAATGCCTCGACGAAAAAAATAAAATATACATTATGTTAACTTTATATAACGCATATACTATTATTATTATTATTATTATTATTATCATTATTATAATTATTTTCTTTTCAAGGCTCTTGGCTTATAGGTATGTTTTATAAAACGTTGCCTGTAAGAAAATCGTGGAAAATAAATTATTTCTGGGTGTCTAAAAGTAAATACAGCCAGTTTGTTTTCCTTTTATTATTATTTTTTATTTGTTTAATCGGGAAAATTAAAATTCTAATAAATTACATTAATGATTTGCGTTGTAAACGTGCGTATACAAATGTTTCATAATAATTTATGGACGCAAATCGTCAAATAACTAACTACTGGTGCACCAGCAGCAGTCCACTGGGCGGCCATTTAAATTCTAACGCGTGCATACTTTATACACATTACACACTTATATTATTATACGCGCCGCGAATATAATTGCATACGTGTTTATCCGTTATGACTTTTAAAACATGATAAATTAACTAATTTATACCGAGGTTATTAATTAGAGTTAACGTCGGGGGTTTTAACAGCATTCACTTATATTTATCTATTTGTTTGCAGTGACGGGGTTGGCGTATACAATTTTTTTTTTTTTTTTACATCGTATATATGCGACTGTAATTTCGCGTAATATTTCAAATAAAACACTTGTTACGAGAATAAAATAGAACACAAAAAGACTACTCGATGCGCGCGTATTGTAATTAACGCGGAAATAACGTGCGGGATAATTAAAGCAGCGTATTTACACGATGTGTGCCGTATTTGTACGGTATTCCGTTGCGTTTTATATTTTAATGATGATGAACTGACGACGGTTTCGGTCGTTGATAAAATAATTGAAACGATAATCGGAGGACGGTAAAATACAAGGATAGTATTATTAAAATTGTCAACCAAAGTACGTATCGCAATAGTAATATGTAAACCGCATAATGGCGTTGCATTTCCGTGTATACTAACAATATATTACTAGCTGATATTGAAAACGTAACTGTACCTATAAAAATATGTTATATTATGCCGGTGCTGTAACACAGTGTACATGAAATTCCAAATACAGAAAGATCACTATTTCCGGTTTTAAAAATTTCCAGGAAAAACTAAAAAAAAAAAAAAAACATTACATGTTTGGAAAGTAATTGCTTTTTCTGCAATAAATAATTTTCTACGGGTATCGATGTATAATACCAGTATAACTATGTATCATGCATTCATGCGTGTCCCGTTCTGATTGCACAAAACTTTGGATTTATCGATATTAAATACGATGATGTAACATAATGAGTTATTTTTGTGTTATGTAACATATTGACATGAGCCCAATCTATTTTACTAAGCGATTCACATCCAGGACAAGAGATCGTATATAATATATTTTAATTGGATGAAAAATTGTTTTTTGTAAATGATTATTAGTATTAAATGAATAAAATAGTGTTTCTGTCGATGCTTCATAGTTTATTGTTGACTCCGCTGGTGGACGGTGTAAACACATTAAAATATCCGAAAGTATAATTAAGGAGTCTTTTACATTTCTTTACAAAAAAATGAAGCAAACGAACAGGAAAACATTCATCACTTATTCATAATTACAAGGCATTATACTATTTATATATGCCTTGAGTACAATAATTACCTATACAGTCACTTACCTCAAATCATATGTCATACTACATGCTTACGAGTTTTTGTAAGTTTTGTTTATAATTAAACACATGATATGTCTAATTATATTGCCATAGAGTGAGTAGATGGAAAACATGACAGTTGTTACAATAAAAATATACCTGAAGGATTTCACTCGTTTTTTGTAAGACTTAAGGAGTCTATTGCTAGGAATTTATATAACTATCAAACCGTAGTTGAACAAAATATAAAAGGCACGCGAAATATTGATAGCGCTTGCAGTATATTCTTTAATTGGCGAACGTGGGGGTTTTATTATAACGAAAAGATAAATAGTAAAATTATACTCACTGTAATGTTTTATTAATTTTTCCCCGTCCAAGTTTATCGAGCGTGTTTTCGTTAATTTGTGCGAACAAACAAAACGTTTTACGCGCTCGCAAACGCGCAATCGAATAAATGAATAATTATAGTAATAAATGATCGTGTGTACGCGACGGCGAAGACGACAAAAAAAAAGGTGTCGTTTGTGTGTTTACAGGGCGTATATTATACATCACGTGTACCTGCACGGAATATAATTCGTTTTTTTCCGTTTCGTTCCCGGTATAGCGAATGGCTGAGTCGTGTCCTACGGCTTTAGGGGACGAAGGAAACGTATAAAAAAAAAAAGAAAAAAACAAATAAAGAAGAAAAGCACACACATCCGTTATGCCTACACGCGCCACTCATCCTATGTGCAAACCGTATATTATTCGCAAGCTCTGTGCATATACACGTGTATGGCACTTGGTACCCACGAGATAATTCGCAGAATCGTGGCCGTCGTTGCCGCTCACTGGAATTATTTATTATAACATTTAATTGAAGAGAAACGTAACTATTGTTTGGCTAAAAATCAAATCTGATTATAACTATACGCGTGAGTTGTGTTTGCCGTTTATTTTACACCCAACAATTATTCCTCTTAAAACGTATATTTAATTTTGTAAATTTTTTTACTGAATCTCTAAATTATTGATTTCCATGGCCCAATTTATATCTACATCTATGTATATTTTTGTTGTAGTGATGAGATGACATTTTGTTAATGAATTTCCTATTGAGTTTAGTGCAAAAAAATACATTTCATTCCATCGAGCTGTGACAATGTTAACGGTCATATTTCCGATTAAAAATATAAACTACCAATAGAATGCGATTTTATTTTGAATAATCTCCCTATAACGAATGCTCCCTCCTCTCAACAACTCATACGTTATAGATTGATTTTTTTTTTTTGTCTTTTCGTTTGTAATAAATACATGGTTATACAATCTTGTACAGTTAAGTATCTCATCATTGCGCAACAAAAAAAAATCCCGACCATCACTGTGTATACAACGAAACTTTAACTATATAAATCACGTAAACTTGAATCCTAATCATAAAATGAAACGAAAAGTTGGTCAAACTATGAAAATGGTATGTGTGTGTGTGTACATAAATATGTAGACGTGTTAATTAAGTTGCCAAAGAAACTTGCTTCTCGAAATTAACCCCATCCGAAATGGCACACTTAACCGTATTACGTGTAACACACCCCCCTCGTATTAAGTCCAACGGTTATATTGCGTAGTCTTCTGACAACTCTCAGCATAACAGACCGTGCGGAATCGAGCAATTATTATCGTGATGGCACTGCAGAAGTGTCGGAACATTGTCGTGTTGGCCTGAACTCGGTAGAACGTCTCAATGATGATGCATCGTCTCGCGGCGGTTGAGTATTCGAGAGTGACTTGTATAAAAAGTATGATCTACACATATAATAGGCGTAACGCGAAACGAGTGACAGAGTAGAATACACATATTGTTAAAAGTTTAAAACTGTGCATTGTTATTTGACGATCGGAAGGCCGTCGCGCAATTAAATATAGAGCACAGACGACCGGCGGCGAGGTTTCGATGCAAATAATACTACACTCGTTTGGCTACGAGGGTAAATTATCAAAGTTCTAAGAACGGCCGTGTTCACATTCAAAACAGTAGATGTAGCCGTAAGTTGACAACACGTACATATATGCTGCACACGTAAACGATGATAGTGAATTTGTATAATCGTATAAACGTAGTAATAAAACGCTTACAATATACGTATGTTCATTGACTTCGAGGCATAGCTGGCATTGCTATAAATATTTTTCCAGCCATCATTGTATTACGCAGATCAGCCCAACCACTGTAGGAACACTGAATTCCAATAGCGTAAAGTTCTCGCAATCACGTTACGCGGTCGCGACTAGGTATCAGAAATACAGGTCGTATTTCTGTTCAACATTTATGTAAGGAACATCGTATTATTCTAGATCACTTTGGACGTTCTTTCGTGATATGGCCGTTATACCATGAAGATAATTCGCATATAAGCATATATAGAGGTTTCGAACGTCCTCGAGTTTCAAATAACCAGAGTCCCTGAGTAATTTATTTTGTAAATACAATACGCGGATTTATATCATTCAATTATTTTAGCGTCCTTATTACACCTAACGAGTGCCCATGATCGTCGTACTATATCGCATGTAACGTAATATATTGTTCATTTACCACCGTTCTGGATTTTTGGTGAATCAATATGGTAACCCACCCGGCGATCTGTTAGAGGACAAAACTGGCGCGTTACACATGCTGTAGCATATTATATTATAGTAGTAACATTATGCACAACCCCGTATAATACGCGGCGAATGCGATGCGCTTAACTTGTATAGTATCAGTATATTATGGTATTATTCGTATATTATATGCACTAATTATAACATCATATCGTTACACCGCGAGCGCCGTCGCCGTCGTAAAATGTTTTTGATTATTTATTTAGAACGCACGCGTCATTACACACGCGCAGCTTGATCCGGCCCGCGCTGCAGTTTGGCAAACGAACAATTAAAATCTCGAGTTTAGTATACTACAATATATGCGTGTTTATATGTATATATATATATATATAACATAAGTTTATATAAGTTTCGTTTTGTTTTTATGACTAGCCGCGCATCTCGGCCCGCGGAGGAGATATTGTCAAACGATCCATAAACTGCAATCCATTTTCGCGGGCGCACACCCTGCACGCATCGCTTTACTACAACAGCGAATGCGGGGGTGAACGGCAGAACCGTGCCCACGAAAAAGTAGAACGCGGATTAAGAGGGATTGGAGGGGAAAGGGTGAGGTGAAAAAAACTGCGTACGGCAATTTATCATTATTCTTTCTTTCTCCCGTCATCGTCGTTCCTCGCGTCTTTTTTCCGTCTCCCGGTCGGTCGGTCGGCCGGTCGGTCGGTGAGAGGATATAAATTAGAATCGGGTAGACTTTTCGTCAAGGGGCGGACTAGCCGGAGCGCGCGCGTCAGTGACACAAATTGATGTTGGCCAGAGAGTTTCGGATGAAAAAAAAAATAAATAAAATAAAATAAAATTAAGGATAATGCAACTTTTCTCCACCCAGCCACCGCTGCCGCCGAAGTGCCGGTTCCTTTAGACTGGACTCGGTTCGATCCGTTACATACACGACCCGACCGCCATTGCCGGGAAAACGGTTACAAGCATTACATTAATAAAACGATGTGTGTGTGTGTTTAAAAGATTTGCAGACGACGACGAGAACAAAAATACAACTGGAATGCGCACGTTGTGATGAATTGGATTTAATACGCGCGTGTATTGTACTATAAAAGTCTCGAAAGGTCTATGATGTAATAATATAATATCTCCGTAAAAACTATATATTTATATATAATATTATACACAACTATGTGGGCTGTTTTTATTCGATTTATTTTCCAAGACGTTTTTATTGTCCATTATATACAGTGGAACTCATAGCATATCTGGAACTTAAAAATGAGTATCACTTAATAATACGCTCATCGTTTAATACTCAGGCTATATTTATCTATTGAGACTTGACATTGAAGTATAAAAGACTATGTCGTTACGCATTTTAAATTTATTTATCGTTTAAAACAGTTTCTAGTTTAAGAATATGTTTTTTTTTTTATTTCCATACAATTGTGCTGTAGCACATTTTTTTAAGTAATTCTGAAATGAATGATAAAAAAAGAAAACACACGTTACTATTTGTTATTTGGAATATTATCTGACCCGTCAATAGTATTTTTATTTATTTTTTATTAAAAAAGAATAAACCATTTGTATTAATGGAACAATACTTAATAAATGATATGAAAGAGGAGTGAAAATATTATATAAATGTTATTTAAAATGCATTAGGAATTAAGATAACAAGAAGAGAATAAGTCACCCACTTATTAAGTACAAAAACATAGCACTATATTAAATATGTACGGAATTTAAAGTAGTGCTACAGGCCTTCAAGTAGGCTTACAACATAATGAACTACTGGTTGATTTTTGTCGAAAATAAAACAACGGTTGGTTACTCCAGGATTCGGGGTACTTTAAAGTTTTCTCTAAACCTCTATTGGTAATTGTTAATCGTGTCAATGTATAGTTTTAAACAGGCTAAACAGAACCCATGTATGCTTAGTGTTTTGTAATAATAATAACATATTATACACTGCGATATCATTTGTATTCGTATTTTGTCCCTAACTGCATACTTTATAATATCACAAACTGAGTGAGAAGAGAACAAATCTACCAAGGTGCACGAGTGCGTTTTGGAATATAATATTGTAAACCGAACGTGAAAATAATAAAATGCGTCCCACGTTTGAGAAGTAGAAAATATTCGGGTTCGTGCGTTGTCAATGACATGTTGTCAGAAAAACTGTGTAACACCTTTTACATTTTTTTTTTTTTTTATTTGAAAAATACTTAAATTATCTATAAGTTAGTATAGTCTGGTACAAGAAAATTAAAAATTAAAAAAATTTAAAAAAAAAAATAGTAACTCGAGGGCATACATAACACTAAGATAAGCTGCTAAACTGTATGATCGGCTTGATCAGACTTACAGAAGGATCGTAAAACCATTCCATTACAAGGGCATGGTATAGGATTCTCCGGAAAGGTATTCGAAGTTAACCGGATGCGATTAGAGGGTTTTCATGGGGTCGTGGTTTTGTACTATTGTAGAAAGTTGATGCGGTTTCGTTGATGCCTATACGTAACCCTTGTGATCTTAAGGTCATCACGGTTGATTGCTACGTATTAGTGATGGACCGAAACACTTTGTGTTCAGGATTATCATATCGGCGCTATAGACCACGTTGTTTTCAATCACGTGCACATTCCGTGCAAATCGTAACGCGCGCGTACATATACCATATCGTACGTGTATATATATGTATGGGTTTTTCTCGTCTCGCCGTCGTTCCTCATTCCGAATCGAACAATACGCGAACGTACATTATACATATATAGGATATATTCGCATCGGGTCGGATCTGCAGCTACGCGAGGATGGGAGAGGTTGGGGAAACCAGGGAGCACGCGAGACCCGTAGGATATAATATACGGTCCGAGGCGAGGACGCGCTCGCAGATGGGGTTAACGACACTCGTTTCCGCCGAAATTGATTTCCCCCCCCCCCCCCGGAAACGTTAATATCGTATTTACATTGTATTTCGCACACAAACACACACACACACATACATATATATATATACAGTGTATACGCGTATGTGATGATCATCGCCAGCGACGAAAACGATAAATAAATAAAATAAAAACGTACTCTGCCCGCGTTCCCGTCTCCTTACGACTTATTCCCGACAAACGTATCGTAACGATAATTTTTTCGCGCACCTTCACGCACCAAACCCCGGTGCATATTATGATAATAATATAATTATTATCGTATATTAATACGACACCGCGCCTCGAGAGGAGCGCGTGGTCTGGTAAAATCGATAAAACGTTTGTCTCGGCGCACCAAACTCGATTACACTCGACGACGACGACGACAACGACGACAAGACCTTATTAATATATATATATATATATATATATACACACATATATATATATATATAATATTATACGTGTTTTCATCCCTTCCGCTAACCGTGAAACTGTCGTATCGAATATCGCCTGTCGTCGAATTATTTTAACGTTTTATATAATATACGCGCTGTACGCATTATATCGACGTCGTAAAATGCACGCGCGTACTCTCCCGCCAACGCGAATGTCATCGACACACACACACGTATAACAGCGCGTGGCCTTATTTTTATTTTATTTTTTTTTTTTTTTTTTTTGCACTACTCGGTCGTTTGAATACGCGCGTTTGCGAGCGGTTCGTCCGACTTTGAAATACCGCCGCGGTTACGATATCTCGTTGCATTTTAAACCAAATCGCGATGTAATAAGAAAAATATTGTTAAACGATTAGCGTAGCCCTTGGGAGAGATAAGGATGGCAGAAAAAATTCTACGATAATAGACATTCTAGTGACTAGAGTATAGATGATGGCCCGAGCAATGCTTATTGCTATGTATATGCTTATTGCTATAATGATAGATTTAATTATGCAATATAAGCCAACATGTGTACATGTATATTTTTTATTTACCTCGGTAAGAATAAAAGTGGATCATATTCGCATGTAATCGCTGGAATCTATTCGTTGTAAAATAAATGTAAAAAAAAAATAAAAAATGTAGCTCGATTTTATCTATAGGCAATATAGAAAATTTTTACGTTGATGCGGTCTATAAGGCTTTGATCTGCGTCAACCATTTTTATTTATTTATTTATTGGCGTTGGTTACCACGCTGTTATAATATGGGGAAGTCATGAATCCATTGGCTTTAAACCTTTTTCTGGGCTATACTACATGGCCAACCATTTCGTAAAAATCAGCCCTGCAGTATAGTTGTTTAGTCAGACGTACCAAAATCCATTTTTATAATAAGAATATAGATAATTGTATATATTTGTTACCGCTTTATCTGTTTTATTAAATGAGGAACCTATGAAAGCTAATCAAATGGAAACTTTTTTGCTAGGAAATTCTAAACACCTACTCAAAGGAGTTCATTGAGCACAAGGAAAATTTGTAATACAAAATCAGAATTATTGACGAATTTCGTCCCGTGATTACTTTTATTTCTTTTATTGACGTTATAAATATTATATAATTTGAATTATATACTTTTGATTGGTCTCTTACTTTTTTGACCCATATAGAGAATGTTACATGCAAGGCACTAAAGCTTCTCGGATTTGTAAAAATAAATTCTAGTGAGTTTAAATTGTCTATTTCTCTGAAGATCTTGTATTGCTCTTTCGTTTGGTACGTGTTGGAGTATGGTATAATCATCTGGGAACCATGCACTATTGATGGTAGTTGTCAACTCGAAAGAGTTCAGCGTACATTTTTAAAATTTGCCGCTTTTGCTTTAGGTATTGAATGCACATCTCATGAGTATGAACCAGTATTGCAGCGTCTCCGTTTGTCTACCCTATGTGATAGGAAAAAACAAGGCAACTTTACGTTCCTTTCTAAACTTATTAATGGTGAAGTTGATGCCCCTGTCCTCCTATCTAAACTTAATTTTAGAGTTCCTACTTACTGTTCCAGATTATCTTTTCCATTTCATATTCTTTTTAGCCGCTGTAATTATTTAACTAATCGCTCTATTATTCATATGATGAAACTGGCCAATGACGACCCACAGTTCCTTAGTATTTAATCTACTAATGTCTTTTATTCTAAAATATGTGTAATTTTTTTTTTCTCTTGTGAATTATAATCAATGTAATTGGACTCGTCCTGTATTTAATATAAATAAATAAATAATTTATGTTAGCTTCAAGCTTGTCTATCTAGTGTTTGAAATTTAAATGTTTCAAACAGTGGATTAGATATCGTCAACAGTCTTGAACAGTCTCGTTTTGTACATTTAACTTTACAGTACTTGATCCGTATAATATAAAAACGAACGGAATACATTATTCCATTGTCGATATCAAATAAAAAACTTGTCTTTTCTCTCGGTTCTTATATTATAAACTTAATGGCACGTTTATCGGTGCAAAACGTTAAACGCTTTGTATGCTGTCTTTGCTGGTCACCCGATATATTGTATTCATGCTTTAACGTCATTTAAATTGCTAATTTAAATATTATTGCGCGTTTTATTGCCACATAATTTATTACAATAATTTTTTACCATTGTAGTACAGTTTTCAATCTTTCACAAGAGTAGTATAATAAGTCAATGGCACTGTCAGAACGACGAAATGTTATTATTTTTAGAACTATATATTATTTATTCGTATAACTACAGTACAGTACCGTATTAATAAAAATATACGTATATTGTTGTTTTAAATATCTTATAAACTTTTTATTCGATTTGTTACAAAACTACCCAAAACATTGGTAGCCCATATGAACTGGATCAGTTTAAAAATAAAACCAGGAATGCAAAAGTTTGTTATGCTAAACTGTCGTAAATTCGTAATTGTAAAATATACGTTATATAAAAAATTGGATACTCTATTTGAAAGTCTACTGAAACAAATTACACTCGTATAATTTGTTATCAGTATGGCAAATGACCCACTAGTATCACATTTGAATATTTTAGGATCCCATAATTCTTATAATTTAAACTTGTTTTAGTTTAGACAAGAAGTTCGGGGAAAATATAATTTGGATAACAATTACTCAAAAAAGTTTTTTCCTTTGGTACCTGAAAACGTACTATTAAAATGGAATAAAATCCTAAAATTAGAAATGATTTTTTATTTGAATAGTACAGCAATACCACAATCACAGTTAAACTACCGTTCTACAATGATAAATATTTAATAACCTGGATTCGAAGATTTTAAAATTGTAACTTAATTAACAGTAATTAACTTTCAGCTTAAAATATAAGATCCGAACAGCAGACGAACAACAAGGTGATTAAGATCAATCCGAAGAAATGTTAGAAGTACTAAAGCCTATACCGCGAACCAAAAAATAAGCCTAAACGAAATAGTATTCTGTAAGTAAGCCAGCCTTTTTTTTTTTAAAAACAATTTCTTTTGTCTCAGAATATTATAATAATAATCGCATATCATATATATGGTTTCGTACAATCGAGTATATAACCGAAACATTTTTTTTTGTTTTGCTTGCAGAAAAATGAATTAATATATATTTCTTACCTCCTTATTATACTATATCCAACACAATAGTGATCATATACGAGTAGCGGTGGTCTTCACGCCCTGTTCGTTTCCGACTGTAAAAGATTTTTGCACATTTTGACCAAAGTTTAATCTCTAATTGCGATCGATATCTTTATACGTGGTGGCAATTTTTTGTCGTTATAATAACCAAACGATACTCGGGTATTTAGAAAAAAGATAAATATTCACACGATGCGAGTTTGGTGCAATTCTTGGTACAGACTATAGTGTTTAAGGAATGAGATGGTGTGTGCGTGTCTGTGTATAAGTTATTACATTAAGTTTTATAGTGACTTTTATCGTGGCGCTCACATTTTTCTATGTAACATGGAAATGTAGTACTGCAGCTTATGTAATTTTTCAAACTTAAACCAACCAGATACAAGCACTCGTAAAAAATAGCGTGTACTGGTTTCAGATATGACGTGTAAAATATATTTGCTGTGTGCCTGTGTTATACTACGGAATTCATTTACTGCAGTCCGTAAAAACAATAATTTTAAGTCTGATAATGAACCAGAGATAAATGCAACTTTTTCAAAATTATATAGATATTCATTTACTGTAAGCGGGAAGTTTTATAGATCAAATCCTTGATTGTATTTATATCATCGCTAAATGTTTCTAAAAACAGCCCTCCAAAACAGCGTATAGCTTATACAGGGTTTCCAATCCTCACGGTTGGGTTATTGTTTACGTCGGTCAACTCTAAAGAGTTATTAAAAACAAAGTTTAACGCTTGAGCTGGGGTGGGTAGTGCATTAATATAGTGATGATATATGTGCCCAGGGCAACAAAATCCTAAACACACCGTCATAGACGAGTGCGTTTGTATAAATATTGTGTGCAACGGACCTGGTTTGAGTGAACTCAGTGTGGCCATTAGCGCACCGCATATGGTTCTGAGCCTATTTATATATTTTCGCTTATAAATCCGAGAAGAAGAAAGGATAACACGAACCTATACGAATAATGCGTAAAGTGGTGACGTTGCAGGAAGTTAACATGGGCTTATATTAAAATACGCCGTCAATACAACGATAATAATTTTTTACCAGCAACATTCGTCGTCATCATGAAAAAAAAATTAAAAAACTTGATTTTTTTTACTGTCAGCTGACTGATGTTGTTATTAGAGAAAGGACGAGAGTAAGGGAGAAAGATACCGAGAGAGAGAGAGAGAGAGAGAGAGAGAGAGTGAGAGAGAGATAGTGGAGGTGATCACCGCATGTGGTGGTCATCAATAGAGTACGCATTGTAAATATAAATGATATACAACGATTTAATTTATAATAATAAAATTTAGTGTGCGCGTACATCGGAATGACCGAGTAGATAGATAAATAGAGATAGAAAGAGAGAGAGAGAGAGAGATGGAGAGAAACATACAGTGATTGAGATAGGGCAGGAGAGATAGAAAGAGGTATATGTGATGGGTGGAGAAGGATGATGTGGTATAGCTTTTTAACCGGACGAGTATTGTTTATGGGCCCCCTAGTTGGTGGGCGGAGAGGGTACTCCATAAAAACGTCCAACCGCAGACAGACTAATAGCTCTTTCGCACTCTGTGGAATTTTAGGCCGTTTTCCCCTTTTTATTTGTACTCTTTTTTTTCACCGTTCTTTGTTCCGCGGTTGGGTTATTTTTTCCCTCTCGAGGACGAACGCACAGGCGCGCGCACGCGTTTCTCATCAACCCGCGCACTATAATATGCGCTGTCGCTTTGCGCCAGCACCACATAAATACGCATTACACTAGGCACTATTTCCGCTCCGCACCGGATGTAAATTCACTAGAGTTATTTATTTTATTCGCCCGGCGAGTGTTAATATTATATGTGCACTGTAGCTCGCCAACACTCGCGCGCGCACACACACACACACACACACATACACACGAAAATATAAAAGCGCATAACACGTGCACATGCGCACGTTTTATCTCGAAAATAATGTTGTTTGGAATTCAAATTATAATAATATTTCGCGTTCTTATCGCCCGAGAGAGACGAATAGAAACTTTTTCGCTTCGTATATACATACGGTCGGAGATCACTGCAGACGGTATCTCCCAACAAACACGCACTTGTATGTTAAAATATTACGGTTGTACGGTGTGCAGGGGTGCGTGGCCTGACGGTAAGTCCACAGTCGAGTATCTACCGCCACGACGAAGATCTCGTTGATAGCGTTTGAACGCGCGTACAATTGTCACCTTTAAATTACACGTCCGTCTCGAAAACCGCGACCCGGTACTGCCGACGTGTTGTTCTTATCGTTTCGGCATTGATTTAAGGATCCAATGTTTTTCCTTCTGCGTGTACGTGTGCATGCGATTGCAGTGTGTACTCGTGTATGCGTGTGCAGGTTAGATTATATAACGCAGCGTAATAGTTCGAGCGCGCCAACATTTTGCAAAACTTAAAATACTTCTTTCTTGCGCGTACCGATCGGGTATGTATGCGTATAATAATAATAATAATATATGTACGTACAAAATATTATATTATTGTTTTTGAACACGTTTGCAACGGACGACCAGCGAGTGTATGTATTTAAATCACAATCGAAAAACTTTGCAAAGTTTTAAACCTACACAAACAAGTGTATATAAATGGTACACATAATTAAAGGGTACGATATCAAAGTTTGGTTACGTCGCAAGTTCGGTGTGCACATATTATATAATGTTTGTATATACGCATATAATAAGTAGGTAGGTAGGAAAAGCGTGTATGTGTGTGTGTGTGTGTGTGTGTGTGTATGTGTGAACCTTCAAAGCGAAAATTAAATTCTGCTACAACTCATTATAATCAAATATTGACGATTATAAGCGGAAGGAGATTAATTTCATACCCTTTCGTGGAGGGACGTTCCCGCTAAACTGTAAATTAAAATATTTGAGACATATTAAACGGAACAAAACAGTTAAATACTCCATGACGATGGTTTATTAAAATTGGGTTTTTTTCGTCAATGACATAATTACATCATTAAAACCCGGTTATTTTTATTCTTAACACTTAACACTCGACACGCACAAAAATATATTACGTTTCCTTAGAATTTTGATGCTGTGTTATAATTTTAGTACTTATAAGGTATCATACCATTAAGCGATATACGCCTTTTAAAAACTCTTTTTTTTTTTTTTAATTCGAAGAAATTACACCTGAGTGCTACATATATGTAGCCCCTACAATAAATCTTTCGGCGCACCGAGGAAAAGTAATTGTGGTCAAAAAAAAAAAATGTTTGTTTATTGTTGAGTATTAATTTTTTGAATGTATTAAATATTACGGAAAATAAATTTTTATAAAAATAAGTAATAATAGAGACCACAGGAAAATAAATATCTAGGTATATTCACTCCATACACATACCCTGATTCTTTGACACCTTCAAATGGCCAACGGATTCATATTTTGGGACGAAATCAAATAATACTTTTTGTTACATACAAGATATCTAGTAGATATGCGTCATTCTTAAATGTCTTACCAATTATCAAACTATGAAATTAGCCCATTTCTAATAATATTATCTATATTATTCTTCCATTTTAAAACATCGCAAGAATATTTATTAATTTTTTACGCGATTTCATTCAACATTTTTGTATATTAAACATTGTAGGAAAAATGGTAAAAATTGTTTTTCATCATTCTTTAAAAAAAATAAAAATTTAAAAAAAACTGGATGTTAAATTGTTTAGAAACAAAATCTACTTGCTATATATATATAGTACATAGATCTTATGTTAGTATATATTATGTAATATAGCAGTTAACAAGGAAAACGTAAAAGTTGTGGTTATAAACACAAAGAATTTTAGTAAGGAGAAAAAACAAATTAAATATTTTCTTCGGGGACTATACTTAGAAATCCAAAAATAGAAGTACTGCATAAAACTTTTAATATTTTAAAGAGAGAAAATTATTAAAATTAAATAGTTTATTATGTTTATTACGTATAGTACATGTACAAAATGAACTGAGTTATATTTTGTGCGTACCTATATGTGCATGTGTGCGTTTTTAATAAGGTTCAGACGGTGGGATACATTGAAGAAAACGGATAAAACTGATAATTTTTTTAGATGAATCTAAAAGATAACCTTTTCGGTGCTGTTTGCAGATCCTTTTAATGACGTATTAGCTGTACATTTGGCACGCATTCTAACCTCGTTCTTACCTTTATTATAATTTTAGTATATCCGTTTCACGAACCCCAAATCGATTGGAAACGCGTTTTTGCTACCTATATATTATTGCATATTGCATATATTACATTTTATCACGTAGAAAAAAAATATAATAATAATAATAAAAACAATCAATTGCGATTCCTATATTATAATATTATTCTGCGCGTTTATGAATATATTGTGCTCTACGACGACTGTTTATCAACGCACATATTACACTGCCTATAAATGCTATATGTATTATCTGCATGTTATATATTATTGTTTCTTTAGTATTTGCTCATCGTTTACACAACAATGTTTTTCGATTATCCGTTCGACGGCGATCGTTTGCTTTTATCGGAGGAATACGCGGCGTATTATATATAATACATAGTTTTATAATATGGTGCGTTAATATGAAGTACCTGTTTTAAAGCGTATACATTCCATTAAGGGGTTTTCTGTCGTCGGTATTGCAGAAAAACCGTACGTAAAATACAGTCGCAGTGTGCGTTGAATAACTTCATATCGTGTACGTAATAATATGCTTAGCGGGAGCGGACTTGAGAGGATGCGAGGGAGTGACTGGAACCGTTTTTCGGTCACTTTATATTACGCTCATAGAAGCAACACGCGTCCCATCTTGGTTTACGTACAAAGTAATAAATATTTCCTTATTTTCCGTGTGCTGAAAGGAAACTTTTATTAATAAAGTGGTCGTTTAGCCGACAAATAGGACATGTAAGTAAGAATATATAGTTATCGGTAACCATAAATTATGTTCGAAGTGTAACAGCTGATGGAATATTATTTTCGGAACACGCGAGAAAATTGAACATTATCAACACGACATTAATGTAGTATACGAAAACAGAAAGTAGAAACGTCATTCCGATTCATAGTCATAAAGATAAAATATAAAATTCCATGTTCATTTAAGTGGAAGAATTGTAGTTAGGAAGATCAATATTTCAATGCTGATAAATTGTATTCCAATGTCAAGTAAAATAACATAATAATGTATAATATTATATAAATTCAACTGAAATCAAAATAATAATTTAAGAATGAACGATGCAAAATGAACGATAGGATCCTGCAGCAATGGAAATCAAAAAGTATCCGAAAAACATAAACAAGGAAGGAAAATAGTTTACTCGTGAGAACCAATCATGTCCGCTAGATAAAAAGAAAAGACGAAAAGAATAACCTATAGAACTATTGAAGAAAAAGTAACTATACATGTCCGACCAGTAGTCGCAACAAAAGAAACCACGTGGGTCACAAGTGTATATAATATGAAGAACAAAAGAATTTATTGTAAAGACACAACATATTTATCGAGGTAAATGCGTTTCGCGGTAATAGATGATGGGTCACGAATAGAGGAAAAACAAGATAAAACGATCGAAAAATACCGAATATTGACAAAAGATACAAAGGGTGAAACGGGTTAGAATATACGTTATTACAAGTCGGAAATAATAGTGATCATTGCAGGGTATGTATCGATACTGGTGTAGTGATCCGTACACTCCAAAAATTGAACCGGAAACTGGTCCAAAAAAAACTAACGGGTTATTATCGATTTCCATAGCTTAGTCTATAACAATTTATATGTTTAAGCATTTGACAATTCGATTAATTAATACATTACCATTTCAAAAATAAAATGACTGGCCTACTGGTTTTTACTTGTATTTTTTCACCTGTAGCGGTGCATCTTTTTTTCGCCCAAAGAGAGTCAGGATTTGGTGTCAGTTGCCACAAAATCTCGGTATTAACAAAACACAAAGTCGAGATACCTCAAATGTCGCTATAAGCTTTACTATAGCTGTATTATTATAAAACACATTATTATGGCCGCAGACTTGTATACATATAGTGCGAGTGGATAGGTTCACCCAAGACTGTGTACATAGTTTTCACAATGAATCGGTTGTTAGTTATGATAGCAAAAACCGCACTATTATTACCACCTAAATTGATCAAATCAGTTTACACACTATCGTACATATTATATTATCAGTGTAGTTGTCGTATACATCGATTCACTCTCGTTGTATACAACATAGAACACAGAGTTCATAAATAAATCCACAGTGATGTGAAACGCACGATCAACAACTATATGCATTGTAAGCATTTATGTGTGTTCAGCCACACACGCTCATTATCAGTCATCACCGAAGAACCCTTTCGTATTCGTTCTCCTCTTATTAGTCTTATTTCGTCGTACAATATTCTCCTGCTCATTAACAATATTTTTGAGCTGAATTATCACATACGTTTTGTCATATAGGTAACTATCAACTGACTAAGATAAAACAATGTTTTCGCATCGTCAGGCGTTCTATAGTATTAAAATATGTTTTTGATGATTCGGCAGATTATTGAGACATATGAAATATTATATTATTATACACCCGTTTCTTATAGTTTCCCAGTGCATTCCTATTACTTAATACCCATTGATCGTCAGTTGGATCGTTCAGCGTTGTCCGTAAAAAGGTTTCTGTACAATATGTGTAGAACATATAATATTATTGTGTACTATGCATTTTATGCAAATATATATAAGTGAACAGTGAAGAAAAGAAAAACGTTTGATGCTATGCCGTCAGAACTAGAATACAATAATAATAATAATAATAATATATCGTGGTGTGTGAGTTAAAATCCGTCGGAAGGGATGACCAAACATTTTACTTTTTATTTCTCAACGGTTATGTGCGCCACGTCTAGTACTTTGTTGCGTTTTTTTTTTCCTTCAGATTTACTCGGCGAACTGAGAGATCGACTATTGGGTTTTACGACGGTACGCGCTTTTTATTATTATTATTATTACCTATCTTATTTTTTTTTTTTTTTCTTTTTATCCGAAAACACATTTTGCCGTAGCAAATTCGTTCCCTGCAGTATTCTTCCGTGTACACGCCCCGTCATATTCAATCGGACGGAAGTTGAGTAGTATACACTTATATATTGTATATGTGCATGTATAGATCGTTGTGCTATTATTGTAGTAGGGTTTGTTGAAATTGCGAAATTCGCATTATTTTCCGAGTAATCGTGGAAAAGAAAAAACAAACGCGTTTAACTTACGACGGAGCGATTTTATTTTATATACGTAATAGTACTGCGTTACGACGTATACGCGCACATTCGTTTCGTTTTCATGTGTTTGGTGCCTAAACTTTTCTCAGTCGTGAGGGATTAGGCGTTTTTCCGCATCCAAGACACTGGAAATGTAGATCACATGTTATAGGTACACAATACGGACACGATATGCGCATAATATTACATTCTCCATGGCGCAACACGCATGTTTCAGAAATATATTATACTATATAATGTGTTAGTAAACGGCAGCCCATCGCAAAAACGTTGCGCAGGCACTGAGGTATAATATTGCAAATTAGTTAAATTGCGTTCGGGTCAGAAAAGAGTAACAATCGAATATGTTCAAAGAATTATAAAATAGTCAATGTTTAAATATTTAATGAGCAAACAATAATAACGAACGAGATATTTTTCCAAAATTTATAAATATTTCAATATGAAAACATGAGTTCTTAATTAAAATCAATGCACCTATTTTTAACAATATTTGTAACTTACACAATTTAAAAATTTTGTTTTGATAATATATTGTTTACTGAGTGTAAAATATTATACATATTGTATATTATGTTTCTTTTTATTTTTTTATTTTATTATAACAAAGTAATAAACGAAATAAATTAATAAACGGTTGTAGGCCAAGTATCTGTATTTGAGTATTTCTCATTAAAATATTTAGGTACCAAACTAAAGTTGTTTTATGACATCAATAAAAACTAATTTATACTTGGATTTGGAGTTGAAAATTTTGTTTCAAAATGTCGTTCCAAAAACTTGTATAATATATTATATTTTCTACTGTGAGAAAAAAAAAGTAAAGCTAGGAAAAAATAAAAGGATCCCTAATAAGTATGTACCTATTGTTTGGAAATAATATCTAGCAACTTAATAATATTGTATTATATTTTATTTATGATAAAAAAAAAACCAAACGACTTGTACAAAAAAAAAAAAATTGCAGTAAGAAGTATTATGTTCGAGGTTACTCCATCATAAAGTCTGTTCACGTTTTAAACTTTATTCAGTACTATGAGTTTTTTTTTCATTGCACATAAGTATATAGACTGACGTACGTTCTTGCACTGAGTGTGTGCTAAGGGGGTTTATTCCATCCCCGTTAGCTTTGTTTTTTTTTTCAACTTATACTGATACCATTTGATATTATTTTTTCGTTGTTTAAAATAATTTATTAAAATATCCGTTCTTAACAGCCATGCATATTAATTGAAATTTCGATGGAAAAAATAACTAAATTATTCTAAGCTCTATAATATATACACAGCAGGTGCGCCACTTTTTATTACTCGCTTCAAAACACTTTTGTTATCTAATTAATTTAGATATCACACATATGCCTCTGCCGCTCTAACAGTCACGCTTATTCAAACAAACACGTACACGTACAATCTTTATTGCTAATTAACTGTGTGCGAATACGTCATAAACGGTTGAACAATTTTAATGGATAAATAATTGTTCGTCGTATGACCGGGGAATAGGAAACAATGCAATAAGTCCAAACAATAATATTCGAGAGTTGTCGAACGTTATAAAACGCGTATTTCGGAGTGTAGGAGCTTCAGTTCAACATGTCATGTTGGAAAATTTAAAATATCGACGACTGATTTGGAAATAGTCTAAAAGCGAAGTGTTTTATTGTATAAAAGAAACTGATCTATGTAAATACACGAGCATAATATATACAGATATTCAAACATTAGAGTAGGTAAAGTAATTATCATAATAGTAATAATATTCAACAATTTGAACGATTCAATTAACTATATAAGGATAAAACGCAAAAAACATTGATAATAATTTAGGTACACGAATTAACTTGAAAATACTATGTATTGTAAACTATTATTTTGCAGCTACTATAAGTCATCGCTACAACCGTTTGCGTTCAACTTCATATAAAAATGATTATAACAGATTTTCGACAGTAGAATTAGGTAACGATGCGAATATGCGAATATGGTGATTATAGATGCTGTGTTTTCTATCGTTGAAACCCTTTTTATTTTTTCTTATCAAATGGTGTGCATTCAAACGATTGTAGTGACGTCTAGTGGCTGCGTCCTCGTATATTATAACAATGCGATGGTCGCTCACAACATACGCCTATTATAACATAATATATATATATATATATCGTGTAATAACGCCTTCGGTAAATAACGCCGTGAATTATTTCGCTATAACGACCTAGCAAAATAATATTATGATACAGTTATCTATGATGCGTAAACGGCGGTGCCGCCTGTGTTCGTAGCACGTGTTGATAATATTATTATGATAATATTATTACCGCCGCGTCCGATTTTCTTCCGGTGGCGATACGTTAAATTTGGGTTTTCGACGGGGTCGGGACTGTGCGCGTATAATGCATAATATTTTCCCATCCGTGTAACGACGATCAACGTACAATATGGCAGTTGTTATTATTATTATTGTAAAGTTCCGCCTTCGCCTGTGGTGTTTGTGACATAAAAACTATTTTACACTATACAGGTCATCGTAAAACGCACGCACCTTCCCGTGTTTTCTAAACGCTCGTAATAATATAATAAATATATATAAAAAAAAATGTATTCGTTGGGTATTAACTACGTGCGTCGCCTCACCGTTATGTATACATATTTTACAAGCTTTTACGTATATTGTACTTATTTTACGTGCAATATTACATAATATTGCATATTGTACGTGTATTTTTCATCATATTATATTTACTAACGTCTTATATTAGATTATATCAACGCGACCGTAAAATTTCAATGTTTTATATATATTATTAGTCTATTAGAATAATACTTATTTGTTCAAGTAAATAAATAAGGCAAATTTTATAAATTAATAGCAATATAATATTTCCAAGGTTCACCCATACAAGCGCCCTTTTTTAGACTAATTTCTAGCACAAAGAGCTTACAACACTAGTTCACAGTTTCAAGGGTACCACTCGACCTTAGGAACCTCTAAAATATTGTACATCGAAAAACGTGAAACTACCAATGGTTGGTTTTTGGGAGAGTAAGATGGAATACGAGTCAAAATAGTATATTTTAATATGATAGATATAGGTATACAAATATACAATTAATTATAAAAGTATACTTATAAGAATATGACCGATTTCGAATTAAAAATGTATCATCAAGTAAATCTGTAAATCACAGTTAAAAATGATTATAAAATAAAACAAATTTTGTTCGCATCGTTTCTTATACAGGTTAGCCCAGTGTGTATCGTGGAATGAAAAAAAGTTGTATACCGAGAAAAGAAGTTATATTTATTATTCGTTTGGTCGGACGAGGTGAGGTGACGGTCGGTTGTAAACGCTGGTCGCTGCAGGCACAGCGTGGCGTAAAAAACGAAAACTTCCAGCTAAACGGGATCGGAGGAGAAAATAAAACGAAAAGAAAGTTCACAGCCTTCGCAGTACATATAGGTATATACGATGACTTGTCATCGTGCAGCAGTTGTTCAGCTCTTTCATGTAAAATCACCCGGTTAGTTGTAACCCGAGGCCGATTCGGGTTGCTGTACGATCGGTGCACATCGGACCTCAGACCATCGCCATCAGTGACCTACCCAGGACTCGTCGTATCGGTTTAATCTATAATTTTAAATAATTGCGTTAGGAATGGAAATATGACCACGTTATTTTTTTTTATTTTTTATTTTTTTTTATTACCTTTATAAAGCATTCCTAGCAAACTGGCTATCTATATCTAATGATAATATTTACAATTAATATTTTTGGCTTTTATAACAAGATAACGATTTAGAAAAAATAAAAACAAATAATTAAAGATTAATTAACAATTAATTTTGTACATTTGTATTATTACCCAAGTTTGGGTGCTTAACTTAAGTGTTTGTTTATGCAAGTAGGTCGTGCAGTCGTCCACGACGAAGACGGCGTTGGATCGGTGGTCCTATGTTGAGTAGGTAGTGCATTGATCCCGTTGACTTTTGAATAGACTTGAAGAATTCATCAGCCAGATGTTTAATGTGGTCTTGAAGTTTTGGCAACTTAAGGTTTTTGCGAATACATTGGTTTCTTACAAACCATGGAGCATTTGTTATTATTCTTAAGGTCTTGTTTTGAAATATTTGAAGTTTTTTTAAGTGAGTAGGTGCACATTTGCCCCAGATACGGCAAGCATAAGTAATCAAAGGGCGCAGTATTTGCTTATTAATAAGTAAGGAACATTTTTTCTCTATAGTGAATTTTCTGTTTAAAATAGGGAGCAATGACCATGTTCAAACAATACATTTTGTCAACCCACCTCCACGTGTGATGTTTCCTCGGAAACGTTAAAGGTTTCGGAATCAACTATATATCGCAGTAACGCGACTATCAACTCGTACGTCACTCGAATGAACTCGGCAATCAATATTGGAATGTGTAAAGTATACGAGACACGAGTCCCGGGGATCATCTCACCAACGCCACTAAATTCGACCGAACGTGCGAATTGTACTTATTATATAATATGCTCGATTTTTATATCGAGTGCAACCACATCGTAGCTTCCAGTGGCGTACAGTATTTAACTCACTACCGACCGCAATTACGAAATTGCTCGAAAACGATACCTCCATTATGCCACTAAATTAGCGTCTATTGCGGCGTTGGATCCAAAATCAACTCCCCCTCTCCACCTCCCCGGGGTTGTTGCACAACGTTTGTCCGATGTCGTATCGTACCGCGCGAAGTCTTATATCGATTCCGGTCGGTTGGCCGGACGCGAGACGACAATAATATTATATACTCGTCACGCTTTTCAGAATAATAAAATCGTTGTGTTGCACGCACCATCACTTCGGTCGTTTCATATGCGTTGTAAAAAAGATATATAATAATAATAATAATATGATAAACCACATTTATTATTATTATCGTCGCGAAAGTCGTGCGCGTCGCAATCGCACACTATAATATGTACACCCCCCGCGCAGTGGGATAACGGATGTCTGTACGATTTACGATTATTGAGCTCCGTGCTCGGCATCCCGGACGTTTGCGCGTTCCCGTTTCTAAATAACTGCCGGTACACCGGATCCTATGCGCGTGCGTAACAATTGTTCCGCGGATTTAGAGGAGGTGATGACGGTTTTCAGCCGTGAAAATCACATTTTTAGCCGTTTTGCTGGTCTTGTCAACTACCAGCCTCAATATTAAGTAATACTATATTTACCGGACGAGAGGGCCAATAACGTACTACAGGGTATCACGCGATGGTTATTATATCTCTCAATTCCTGAGATAATCAAAATAATCAAATTATTATTTTTTCTGTACGGCTCACAGTCATAATAGGACTAAGTACTAAATAAGTATTACGAGTAAATATCTATTTATTATTATTAAATTTTTATGTTTTGATTGAAATTTTTGAAATATTAACCATTTATTATTTTATTAATTACGAAAAATTTGAAAATATCCATTTTACATGATATAGTTTATCATTCTGAGTATTTTTACGTTGCAACTTTTGATTTCCATTAAAATTAAATGATTTTTAGTATTTTTTTATTTTTTTATTTTTTTGTTCCGCGAAAAAAATTGTAGGTACATTATTTAACGCTATAAAATAATGTTCTGAAATTTATCTCATCTCGTTTTCCAACAAATAAGTACGTTTTCGTCTGCATTTCAGTTTTATGAAATTGTGGAACAATAATACCGCAATGATATGACGGCCGTCGTATTTCTCGATCGATGCCGTGCTCTAATGAGTCAATTATTGACCGCGGGACCTGCGAGAGAATATCGTTTATTATTTTCTCCCGCGACTTCGCAACCTTTTACTGTGTAAGATATTATTGTGCGCCGTGCGTACGAGAACTGTTCACTTTATGCAGAACTTCATGCAGTGAACGTACACAGCACATGTATATGTCCTACACGTAATATGCGTAAAACGAGATTATAACATAATACAGTTGTACACTACGCTGTTGTTATGATATTGCTTATAACTTTGCTCGAGAAATATCACGCATCGCACGTGCTGCTGCTGCAAACGTATATTATATTATAGTGTTATTGTGTTTTTGAAAAGCGCATATGCACACGTCGTCGCGAGGTCTCGTTTTATACATATAGGTATATATAGATACGTACGCACCCTGTTTCACCGAAAGACAACAAATTATCATAATATTATAATATTATACTATGCACGGTTTACAATGGGTATAGGATGTAGTTTTTTTGCAGTTCATAATATTATAACAATAATAATAATACTGTTTTACCGTTTCAATTTTCGCACACGTTTCGCATCCGACAAGCTGCACGCAGGGCGACGACGATGCAGGCGCACGATATCCTGCTCTGTCGCGTATAAAATATTATGGACTCGAAGTGAGTGGTGTTTTTTTTTTTTTTTTTATGCTATATCGTCGTTGTTGTTGCGCGCGTATTACCGTCATGTTTTTATGTGTGTTTCCGTCTGCAGACAAACCGTAAAAAGCGGAAAAAAGGAAAAAAAAAACAGCAAACCACTGAACCCGATCGAAAAATGGCTAATTTTACGGTACACAGTCACGACTTTATATATACTTTATATTATATGCTTTATGTATACGCTGTTACGTTATTATTGCACTTACGCGCTCGTACGCACACGTGTTCATTGTTAGGATATTTTGTTTGGCACATCGCCGTAAAGAAAATGTCCCGGAAAATGCACTGCTCGCACAGCTCTCGTGTACCTCGACTGTCTGGGCGCCTCATAATCGTGCGTTAAAATAATATTACATATTAAGTATACATGCACGGCAAACTTTGTTTGGAAATATTATTACATTTTTTTATATACCGAACACGAATGGTAAGAAAATTCCGAGGGAAATTTGTACACGGTTTGTGGTCGACGCCTATGCCTATTACATAAACAGCAGCGCGTGTAGATGTTTTAATGTTTCTCCCGAAGATGTTATATAACAAATGATTTTAATTACCTAAAAATTTAAACTCTATTATTAAATAATTTAGTAATCAACTGTAGTTTCTTTATAAACATTGTCGCAGAATATTTTATTTTGATTATAAATATTCATCTCATAGCACGCATATCATGCATATCATTATCATGATGATATGGAATTGAAATGAAAGATAAATAAAACAATGTTATAATAATTTAATGTGTAAAAACCAATGTGAAATATACTTAAGTATATTAATTATAAACCCAGTGCTGATCCAACGTTTTGTGAGGCATAGCGCTACTTTTATCTCATCATAATTTACGGTTCAGCGACATCAAATCTGTACAACCATTAAAGCTGTGATTTCATCATTATCATTTTTATATTAGCTATTCGTTGTCTGTTTGATTATGTTATATTTTTCATTAATTATCGTCTTTCCGGCACTTTATTCACTTTAGCAGGTTATCTATTGTATGTTCATACAATAGATACGGCTGTCACAAATAACGATACGGGTTTTCCACGTTGTACGTCACAGAACACGTCTCCGATAAAATTGGTTATAGTCAATCTATCGCCTACGTTTACACCGTGATACGTATAAACTATAAAGACAGTTCTGATCTGAAAAGACTTGCCCGAGCCATGGAAGACGAAATATCTGATAAGTGACACGTAGCACTTGATCTTGTTAGTCAATTCCCTGCTCTCAAAATCGTGTCAATTGCCGAATTACTCAACGACAAAATTATTGCTGTATTTAAATTATTCCATAGTATTTTCGAAAATAATAAATAAAATGTTTTTAATCTATGTTTAAATTCAGCCGCTTCACGCACATGCCTAAAGTGCCTGTACACAACCACCACGGGGCTTCCAAAACTTCCAAGAGATACACACATATGTGAGAGCAGAGTAAAAATTGCATACATTTATTTCAAGAACACTTTTGTCGTACGAATAAAAGACTAGAATGAAAAAAATTTAGGAACTATAAGTTATTTGGTCTTACGACGACGGTGGTCATCGATGCACAATGGACCATTAAAGGTTGGTGTACGTTTTTTTTTTCCATACTTTATTTCCATCGACTTATCGATATATACGCTCATTTTTTATTGTATCGGTTAGCTATAATATCATACTACAAAGTCACGTTCAGATGTTGTATTCGTTTGTTCGTTTTGTTCTTACAGAACTCGCCTCGTAATCGATTTCTTGGTGTCAACAAACATTTCCGTGCTGACTGACAGTAAACGTTTGTTTGCCACCGGATTCCTCTAGTAAACTCTGTCTAACGATCAAAGATAGATATTACATTGTATGAAAGTTCCGTTTAGTTGATTTTTATTTCGTGATATATGGTTTTTGACCTTTTGCCAGACGTAGCGCGTGAACTTGCGATTTCACGTTAAATAAAAATTCGTTTACTCTGTGTTGTTCTGTAAGGAATATAGTTATTACTATGATTTTTTTTTTTCATTGAAATAATAATAAATAAATCGCGATCCGTTAATATTAACTCACAGCTAGCTATAGCACAAAGGAAGTCCATCAGTAATCATCATCATTCTTTTTTACAACGACAAATAGATTTCACGCCTTGACAAAATAAAAAATATGTTTGGCCTGCGAAATTGACACAATTTTTCGTCGAACGAGAATGAACATGACTTTGTGTTCGTCTGTCGGAACGAGCAAAAAAACGATTCGAAAATAACAGTTCGAACATGATAAGCGTTTGATTTCCCATCTACGGAGCCGTAAAACTTCACACCAAAGTTTGAAACTTCTGCAGATAAGAATAACATAATCGAACGGATAATCATTATTCTCGCTGGTCGAATCGTAAAAAGTTTGTCGCGCCCTAAGGGGTCAGTTTTTATGTTCCGTAAACCTCATTGTTCTGGTTCGCAGTCGCGGCATAACAATATAACATCGTATAAAACGCAGTATATTATATTTTATAGTATAATGTTATAATTCTATACGTGTCAAATGCAGTGCAGTATGGCCCAAGGTCGGAAACGGATTTAAATCCTTGCGAAAATTCTTACGTCTCCCTTGTCCTTTTTTTATCGATCTGGTGCCCCCCCCCCATCCAACCGAACGCTATCTATACGACTGCACAACCGGGTGGATAATCCGGACACATATTTTAATCAAAACTTCATTTGTGCATAAAATGTGTCTCTTCTGTTTTAATAATAATAATAATAATAATATCAATTTACACTCGTCGCTTATATACACGGTTCAAATGGTTGAGTACAAGCCCCCCCCCCCACACAAAACTGCCTATGATGAAGATTTATGATGATGAAATACTTAAGGATATGACCAAGAGTCCTTCTCCAATACCCGGTTGTAGGAGCAGGCATGGCTTTCTGTTGGACAAACTGCGTTTAACCTTTAGGTTTCCAAAAACGAAAAATCAATAACAATGTTAACTACGTGATTTTGATTATAATTTTAACTGACCTCTACGGTCGTCAATGCTTTTAGAAATCTAGAGCTTACGGTCCAATGCGGATTTATGTACATGCGTTGGTTGAAATTGTTAAAAAAATAAGCATGGATACGCAGAGGACTTGCGGTCGCGTTTTTTTCCTTTTCATAATATTTATTTATGCTCTTCAAAAATATTAACATTTAAACATCCATTAAATCCGAAAAACTTATTTCACTATGTAGTAGGTATATTATAAAACTCTTCATGCACATTAATTCTCATAGAAACGCATAATTTAGCGAAATATGTCAAACTGCAAGATGTAACATTAAAATTTATTAATAATATACATAATGTATACTGATTTATTATTTTGACTTGAAACTTTCATCCGAAAGAGTGTTCTGAATTTCTAAATGTGTTCAAAGTATATAACTATATCTTATATTCGATAATATTTTTTCAATAAATACTTATTTAGAATATTTCATTCAAATAACTTTCAAGTAGATACTATGTTATATATGACTATGTAAAATACATTACGCTGTACGATAAAAGTCTTTTAAAGTTGTTTATGAAGACGTTCAAGGAAATATGTACGCACACTCACGTACATAATAAAACATGAATTTATTATCGATGAAAAATTGTATTTACAACAGATTAATTACTATACACAGAGATATTGATAATACCTGAAACCATTGGGATATTGTATAAAACTTAAACCTATATGCTTTTTTAGATTCTGAACGGAGTGATGGAATCTATTGATTTTACAATGATGTATGTTTTTTTTTTTTTTTTGTGTCTGACGACAACTTTTTTTGCAGTAAAAATGTTTCGATTTGCTTATACAGCAACTTTTCTGAAAGGAAAGTGAATGTAGATGGTACTTGAGCGAGTCAAAAATCCAACATTTTCAATAATTTTTAAAAAATCAAAAAAAAACGTTAAAAAAATTACGAAAAAACGGGAAATTTTACGCAAAATCACGTTTTTACAAACTACATTTTTTTAAAATGCTCTAACTCAAAAACGAAAAACCGTAACAACTTGAAATTTTGACCAAATCTTTATATTAGTGTTTTCTATATATGGTTAAGTTTTCAAAGTATTTTGACGTATTTTGACTTATTTATAAACAATTTAAATTTTCTATTTTTATAATTTTTTTTTTTTTTTAAAACACCTATAAAATTTAATTGGCTGGCTGAAGACTCTTCAAAATTTAATACAAGGTTTAAAATAAGCTTATCTTATTTTGACTAGAAAATATCGTAGATCGTTTCACTCAAATTTTTTTTATAAGCTAATAAAGCTCAAATTTGTATAAAATGTATCAAAATCACGATAATTTGCAATTTATTTTGTAGTTGAAAATTCATAAAAATTTTTCTGTTTATACTTAAGGTTCAAAATTTTGACACTAGTTTGTTTATAAGCTATTCTTCAAAAATATATAAAAAATTTTCTACCGGACCAAAGGGAAAAAATTTTATGACCGTTTGAAATTTAAATTTTTACGAAATTGCATAAAATAGCGATTTATGGTCAAACGATTTTAAATATTTGTTATAATTTAAAAAGTATAAGTCGCAGAAACTTGAAATTTTCACCAGTTGTTAAGATACGCATTTTTTTTATGTCATATTTTTTTCAAAATATTATATTGATTTTTAAGCCACTTATAGATATTTAAAAAATTCGAATTTTTTACATTTTTTTTTTTTATAATCGGTGATAAAAAAAAATTTACTAATATAAAATACTTGAAAATTGAATAGAATATTCCACACAAGTAGTTTTTATTATCATTTAAAAATCATTATAAGCTTACCTATAAAAATATTTAAAAAAAAATTCTACCAGACTTAAGAGGAAAAATTTTATGACTCTTTTAAATTTAAATATTTACGAAATTGCATTATAATTCAATTTAAATATAAAATACTATATTATTATATACACATTTTAGACAAACATATTAACTCCGTTCAGAATCGTTATTCGTATACAACGATATCTATCATTGCATTCAAATTTAACAAATCCATTGTAATAATGACCTATCCTATAAACGAGGTACACTCCACCCTCAACTGTACAGCAAAGCGAGGCCCACCCGTTCTTTTTTTTATCGAATTTTCATGACTGTAGTAATGTATTCTTCTACTATTACGAATCGAAGAACAACTTTTACCAGTTTATTGTAGCTTCCAGACAAGACTGACAATAATAACAAGGTATAATCATTTAAATCCATGATCGTAAAAAAAAAAAAAAATGCATTAAGAATAAATTTAAAATGGACGAGGTTGACTGTGTATAAGGTCAGTGAAAATAAATGCGCGTGCGCTCTATTTTATTTTGTATGATTTGCTATGATTATTAAATCGATAAAGTTGTTATCCATAAAGAAATAAGAAGCGTTAGTTTTCGAAGTTTGGGAATAACGACAAATCACAACCGCTGCGGATACGTCTTGTAGTACGCAAATATATTGCGTAGTAGGCATATTATTTTGCATCTTCACATATTTATTTTAATTCGAATTGTCATGATTAAATTGTTGCTTTTGATTCTCGTAAAGTTTATCAAACAGAATTACGCGTGCTGTTGTCTGCAGAAAACATGTTGATAGTACGTGCGGATAACAGGGCGTGGGATGGACAAGGTAAAACGTGAACCGTCGGAATGTCCGCTTTGCAACTTATTAAAAACTTCCGGAAACGATGTTGCGCGTACCACGTGTAGGGCACAGGCTTATACCTCTGTTTTCGCTGTAATAATATAATATTATTTTACTCGATATTTGAGAATGTTTTTTTACGGATAATAATATATGAATACCGAGATGGGATGAGAGGGTTCGTCAGGAATTCGTGTTCTTGTTCAGTTGTGCTTCAAAACAAGTAAAAATCCGTGGAAAAACGTTTAAAACGAATAACGTTACACTGTAGTACAGCACTACCTGCTTCCCCTGGCTCACTCACTATTTTATTGACCAAACATATACCTTTAAAAATATACCAAAGAGTGTGCTTAGTGTTTACGGTATCGGCAGTATCGTATATCAGCTCTTGAACTAAATTATATATTTTACTATGATTTTCAATAGAAAATATATGCGACATCTCAGATTTACCGTTGATTTCGTTTTTTACCATTTGTAATAATTGATTTAAAATTAGTACAGAACTAACGAAGACGACGCACAAACTATCCGGTCATCTAATGAATAATTTAAAATTTAAAGAACAATCGGTTCCATTATGGATAATATACTTACTATATACATATTAAAATGCATATTTAATAAAATGTATTTAATCACATTATTTTAAAAGTATATTGCAAGATCTTAACAGTATGGTAAGAAAATATTAATTAAAGGTATTTAATTAAATAATTATATCACGTAATAAAATTTAAATTACTTAGTTCGATTTTTTGATAAGGGAAAAAATTACAATTCAAAGTCTTTTGTCATTTGGTTAAATCATTGGTTGTCATGGGTCAACAAAATCATATTATTGCTTTTATCCAAACAAATGCTTATAAGATATTGAAATAGAAAACTACAAGACATATTTTCGCGTTTTGAAGACGGCGCGTTGTGTAGGCAATTGTGATACATATCGGACTTCGGTTCAAAATCAATATATTTTATAAAAATGTAAATAGTGTTATAGACGTTATAGTAATAATTATAATACTTACTTCATAGTTCGTATTAAGTTCTTTAACTATTTTGTACAAAACCCAATTTTTATATGTATACTAAGTGAGCACAAGTATATTTGAAAAAATAGATGTTTTCAGTTGACAGTCTTATAAGAGAAAAATGAAATAATCAGAATGAAAATCGAATAACTTTCCTTACTAAATGTGTAGGTACATAGTAACAGAACTATACATACTATTATAATGGAAATATTTTGTTTGTAATAGATGGTTTGGTTTGTTCTTATTAGTAGCTGTATTGCTACTAAAGGTGGAGACGATAACTTTTGTTTATTAAAATTTTCAAAAGTGGAACCAAAAAGTTTTATGAATGAACCAGAAGTTTTGAAGTGATTTGTTTCGTCAAGTTTCCTTTGGAGGAAAAAAAAAGGTAAAATTTTCTGTTCACAAAATATAATATAGTATTATAATTATATTTACTATATAATTCTTAAAATGTAAATTACAATAGAGGTAAACTGAAAATAAAAAAAATATATTTAATATATTGCAGTATGTAGTGATGGCATCACTACAAAGTAAATCCCCCTCAAAACTATAATTCACATCAATCATCGCAAAAATCCTCTGGCCAAGTGCAGAGTAGCAGTACTGAATTAATTATCATCTAGAACAGAAGTATTCAACCTTTTTAGGCAGCGGGCCACCTGTTATCTTTCAAAAAATAATCTGTCAGACTGCATTCTTAATGGAAATACAAAATCCGTTATTTTTTTTTTACCATTATACTGTGACATTTTAAATTAAAAATTATTTATTTTTAGTGGAATATTTTAAATACAATTTAAATAAATGTTTACTTTTAGCTTAAGACATTCATAATTAATCTCACCGCTCACACTTTAAAAGTTTTCAAGTTTATAAGATCAATATACAGCAATATCATACTTCTACTCTTGTATTTCATCTGATATTGGTGTCTCTATCGCCCTTTTTTTTATAAATACTGAGCTACAACTGTTTGATAAACTTTGTAGAAGAAATAATCGATTAAAAATATCAGTATAAAGTTTTTATCTATAAGTAAGTTAGTCAATGGTAAAACGAAACGATGCGATATTTAACCGTTATCGTAACGATAAAAACGATATATAATCGTACATAGTTACGTTAATTAAAAACAGACAACCAAGAGATCATAATCCCGTGATTATTGTTCAATTCGATTAACGTTTAAATTTGCATGTTCGAAAATATTAATATTTTATTTCATTTCAATAGGTATAATAATGTATTATATTATATACATATATATTTTTCTTCCTTAATACCTACCTCTGCAACACAATATGATTTAATTAAATATATATATATAAGCCGCCGTATGTATCGTATACATTTCAGGCACGCAAACGCGCTCGCACACACAATAGACGGAGGATAAATATTATGTACGTATGAATAATAGCAAATGCGGTATATGTGATCTAATACACGGTCAAAAGTATTTTCCTACCCTCGATAATCCGAACAAGGGGTGACAATAATAAATTAGTCGGGTTTGGCGTGACTGTAAATATTTCACGCGGTACACGTGAGTCATGGGATCCGGACGCAGGCATTAAATTTTTCTTTCTACATTTCAACCGATGATAACTCAAAATCATTATATTTACCTATGGGCATAATTTTAATAAATAGGTTTATATTGTTTTCCCACGGAACATCAATAATAAAACATCTATAACATATTGGGAGAGGTGAAAAATAAATGCTTTTATGGTGATCACGATCAGAAATAATGAGATATGTAATATTCTAATTCAATATTTTCACCGAACATTTTTGTAAATCTGTATGGCTTGAACACGGAATAATATGTATGATTTATGGAATGTATACGGAATATTAAACGCTTATGTGTTTCACCTTGAATAAAAATGCTTCAACTTAAACAAAGAAGAAATCGTCGTTTTGATATTTTTACCCGATAATAATATGATTAAATATTATAGTATAATATGACAAAATATTATGATGTGCCTTGGGCCGGTAAAATTTGTGTAGACATTATTTCGTTTAGGTACAATAACATAGGCGTTTCAACGGTAGATGTCTGGGCTGCAGCCCCTGTAAATTTACCTGTAATTTACATTTTACAACCGATTTTTTAGACAAATTTTTTTTATTTAAAAGGAAAAAAATGCCTTTTCAATTTAACAATATAGTTATTTTTAAAAATATATATAGTATACAATAAATATTCTCGAGAGGAGGGGACCATTGCCTCCATCGCCCCTCCCCTTTTTTGAATACGTCGCCATATGGAACGAAAAAATTGTTCATATGCACCCTATTCAAACGAAAATAATATTGTGGTTTTTTTTTTTTTTTGTCCGGGAATGCAAATTTCCGTACACGCGTGTGTAAGTGCGCAATGAAAACGCGGCTGCTGTGGGCGAAACTTTTATAGCGATGAAATTACACGAATGCGGCTTCTCGTCCAAGTGAGTGTTGGTATGCTCTCCGAAATTTCCAGAGGGTTGCAAATGATTTCCGTCAAATATAACACGAAAAGGGCTTCTTTCCGCAGTGAGTCCTTACACGAATCCTTAACTGTTTGCGTCGAAAAAAAATGAAAACGCTTGTAGACGACGGTACGCGAAACATGCAAAGTTCTCCTCCTAGTACATATAGCGAGCAGCCGCGCCGCCCCGTCGTACGCGCGCTGCGCTGCGAATTCCTTACTTGGGAAATTATTCAAAACGAACATTACATTTAACCCGTGTTCTGCCCGTGGCCGTGTCCCGTAAGAGGTATTTTTAGTTTTCACCCGGGAAAAGACGTTTAGTAGTATACATAATATGTATTACATACCTGTGTTATATATGTATATTGTTGTTCACTTCGTATATACCTATATAAATATATTTATATATGCTATACGTATGTATAACGCTTTTGCACGTTATTAACTTTTTTCCCAACTCGGAACGTGTTCGTTTGTTTTTTTACTTTTTTTTTTTAATCGGCTTCTAACGTTATATTTTAAACGAAAACTAATTTTGGACTGCATCACTCAACGATATTTAGCAGATGTCGACGGTACAGCACCGGCCGAGAAATAATAAAATACAGAAACATTTTCTACTTCTGAACAGACAGAAAATAATTTTCCCCCGACGGAATACATTTGCCCTGTTCATCCGTAGTTATTAATATATTGTACAGGTATGATTTACTTATTAAACGTTAGATATGCAAATATCTATGGAAAAAATGAAAAATATCCATAGAATAATATTCAAGATGGAAAAAATTAATAAATATGTTGATAATTTTTCATAGTTTCAAAAAAATACTTCTATAATATTGTAATAATCATATATCATAAGGATAAAATAAGGAAAAAAAATTTATAATAGTTTAAATATGACGGAAAACTGTGTGGTATTTTTGAACTGAAAAAAATAGTAGAAAAATACGTTTTCGATATTCGTGAAGTAAATTTTGGCAAAAGATTTTTATAGATACCGAGAAAAATTTTATTTGACTTTAATTTAAAAGAACACAACATAAACATTTTTGTCTTGTATATTATGATTAAGAATTTGTTTTTTTTTTTTCAAATGGAAAGTATACTATTTATAGCTGTTTCAGAATTGGTAGTTAATTAGAAAAATTTAAAAATGCCGTCTATATTGAGTCTTTGTTTTCTGTTTTAGGTTAGTTAATTATGGTTATATTTAAGATGATCGCGAATCGCAATTTCAAAAATTGGTCTCCAGCCCACAGCCCTTTAAATATTAAAATAATCATATTATACTTATAAAACGATTTAAGTACTTGAGCTTGTGTAGAGCTATGAACTGCAGCACAAAATGCGTGATTTTACACGTCATGACAATGTGATATACACACATTTCGTAACATCGAGCTGACCATTTTAACTGCAGATTATAATATCGATGTACATTATAATGCATTGAGGATTAAACAAAACAATGTGAGGATAATAATTAAAAACAAAATGGAATAACAGAATTGATATACTGGTTTATTTCTCGGAGTCAGTACATCACAATGTAAATAATTGTCATTATCATTAATTATACATCATTGTGTACTGTTTGGTCTATGTCATTTTTGAATTTTGCTATGTATAAAACTAGAAATTTAACAGGTCTGAAACAAACAAGACATATAATAATTATAAATTAATCAGCTACGGGCAAATGAAACAAACATTTTGTGTATCTATTTTGTATATATATATATTGAAATTGATGAGAAAATATTGTTTTCCTTATAACTAAAATAAATATATTTTATAATAGTTTCGAAAGAGCACTTTGTATCGATGAGTTTCGAGAAAAACGTGTAAATTCATTTAATATATCTATTTATGTATTATTATATTTCGCATGGTTAGTACAATTAATTTGCTCACCATTTAGTTAAAAAAAACTTATTTACGTTTAACGAAGCGCAATTTTTTTTGTTACATCAGAAAAAGTTTTAATATCATCTAAAGAAAAATTAAAATGAGGAAAACATGAAATCATAAACAGCCGGTTATTTTTTCGTTTTACCAATACAACAATATATTTTTATTCCCGTATTTCAATTATTTTTCATTAAAAAAAAAAAAAAAACTTGCATCAAACAATAAGTAATATTTATACTTATACTCAGTAAAAAGAACTCAAAAGAAATTGAAAAAAAAGGCAATAAAAATGAACAATAATATAATGTCATAATTACGTAGGTCATATTATATATATATTACTGTGTTTATACATACGGTTTGAATAAAAATGTTTTTGTTCAATATAAACCGAAACGGATAAAATAACAGCAGTGATATTAGGATAATATTATTAGTCCCCACATCAACATTATTTTTTCAAAGAAATAATTAAATAATAATAATTTGGTCAATTAGTTTATGACACTTGAATGACGAATTTGTCTTTCGTGTATCTATTAGACTATTAGAGTATATTATGAGCGAGTAAAAATGTTCTGTTTTGTATTTCAGACACACAAAAAAAGTATTTAGTTTGATCAATAACTTTCAAATCAATCAAAACACAAATATTTAACGCAAATACCGTTAACAATAGTGAAAGTAATAATTATAAATGAGGTATATATACATTTCTCATTAAAACGACAAAAAAAATGAAAGTACATATTTGAATGCATATTTGGTTAATTTATATAATTATATGTCATATTTTATTGTAACGTATGTTAGAAAATTATTGTCTCACCATCGATTGGCTAATGGCTGGGGCGGCCTTGGCGACGACGGTGTTGACGGCCTTGGCAGATTGGACTTGTCCGACGACAACGATGTTCATGGATACTTTTTCGGCGCCCATTGTTGGTTTTCGGTTGGCTGTCGCGGAGTGAATCGAAGAAAACTGCGAAAAAAAAATTTATTATAGACGACAAAACCTGTGCGGTGACGAATTACCAACACGAACGTCGTTTTGCATAATATACTCACCGATAAATGTATATAGGTCTGCACGAGAAGATGCGTTATGCTCGAACCGTGTGCTCGAGCTCGTGTATTTATACCGCCGTCGAAAAAGTATGGCGACCGGGTGGCGTGATTATACGCGCCACAACGATTGTACATTATTGGTTTTCAGACGGTTATCGGGCGATTTCCTGTACATTCCGTGTTCCGTTTTAATCCGCGTACCGGGGAAAATCACGTCATAAACAATTATAGTACATGCTCACATTTTATACGTATTATATAGTCGTATATACATTGAGCGTATATCCGTGATGCGTGTAATTAATTATTGATTTTTAATCATTGTTTTTTTTTTTCTTCAGAAAAACCTAAACAAATACCAATAAAACGATGACGAGAAGTACTTATATGTTATATGCACGGTAAAGTTCGCAAATTAATAGCCACACTAATATTAGAATGTAGACAATGATATATTGGAATCATCATTGAAATTAATATCCAATATAATTGGGTATGAAACGTTTTGTATTTTTCACCGAATTCGTTTTACAGAACAGTATTTTTAGATCTCGAGTTTCGTTGTGTTGATAATATTTAGTGTTAATAGCAACATTCAGATTTTGTAGCAAATGCTTCTTTTGATGCGAGTGTGATAGAAAGATATATTTTCTAATACATAAATACGTTTTGAATCGTTCTGATTTCAATATGAGGTAAACTTTATTTTCCTTTTTTTGTGCTTTTTATTCACAAAACGTGTTTTCTAGCTTAATTCTTAATTTTTATATGATTTTCATAACAGTTTAACATATTTCCATGTGTAGAATATGTTCTTTGACTGCTTTCAGAAATTATAAAACCAGAGAGTAATAAATGAAAGACTGATCAAATAACTGTGTCGTTATCGTCCTGAAATTGTAGTTCAAAAATCAATAGCATTCATAATGGCACTGCACGATAAGCATTAATGTATGTATAAATGTATTAGCTTATGTACAATAAGACTTATAACTTATTAGTTAAATTTCATCAGTCCGCTCTGATAAAATCGACTCGGTAAAATATAACTCGAAAATTGTCGAACCACTCATTTATGGGCCAATGTTTTACCTTGGGGAGCTTTTAAATGCATTCCCACTAGTTTTCGAGTAAATCCAATAAGCAACAAAGAAACATAATGAGTATATAAACGCGTGATTCAACTATGCTACTCATTTCCAATCAAATATCTCGACCTTTTTTCGTGTATAAAACTTCTCCGTTCTGCAATGTGTTGTATGTGTATAATATTATATTATATCGTTTATCGATTTCGCATTAATTTCCACGTAGAATATACGTATCATAAGTTTGGAATAAAATATGTACACAGAGGTACATACCGTAGGGACCTACTACTCTTTTGAG
Source organism: Chaitophorus viminalis (assembly GCA_025469195.1). NCBI lineage: Eukaryota > Metazoa > Arthropoda > Insecta > Hemiptera > Aphididae > Chaitophorus > Chaitophorus viminalis. The sequence goes on along the minus strand of JAIPRK010000549.1, from coordinate 137,765 downwards.
CCGAAGTGAGGGAAGCCGGGAGAGTGATGTCGGAGTTATATATTGCATTACCGGTGATTTGTTTTGATGAAAAAAAAACTCAAATTTTTCCCGATAAAATGCGACGACGACACGTAACATATTTTGGCAATAAAATGAACTCTCGATATTGCTCCGTGCGGTCTTTTGAATACAAAATTGATTTGCTCCGAAAATACAATATTATATTATTATACGTTCATATAAGACTACGCGATTTTTTTCTTTTTTTTTTTCACTAACACGCGTTGAATTCGAGAAAACTAATTTCTCCGGGGGAGGGGGGGGAATAAAACAATATTCGAGCTATTATATCTGGTGGCGGATTTGAGGTCGAAGAGACTATGCGCAATAATATTAAACGGCCCTGTGTTTACCGTGTAGCACGATGCGCTCAATATTATTACCATACATAGCCGTTGGTATTGTTAGTTAATTATAACATCCTCATGGCGGACCTCAAGCAAACAATCTTCCACGGCACCGGGTGCACTGCTATAGGCACTATACTATACTGCACACGTTTAAACGGATCCTGTTGTGGAGCACTTGTGCATGACGTGTACAAACATAGCGCGTGATAACAACACGGTGTTTCATTCAATAATCGGTCGTGGCTGTACGTGTATGGTTTATATTACATAATCGGTGCAAACCGTTCGCGGGCCACAGGATGTTTAGCAGCTCGCGAGAGGATCGAAAATCGGAAGGCACGTCGGTTTACGTAGAAATAATGTTGTAAACGTCGCTCGTCGTGTATACATACTTGTTGTCGTCGCCTGTGTAAACACGATATGAGAATTTTCATGTACATTGGTACAATATTACAAGTATACTCGATTCAGCACTCGTGGAATTAGAAAATTCAAATTAAAAGAACGCGTATTTTATAACTTCAAAATAAAACAACCCATGTCCCAGCAATAGTATAATATAGGGGTGCATAGGTACACTACAATTTTTGAAAATAATATACGAGTATCACCCACCGCGATTTGGTAGATATGAATAATTTTTTTCGATTTTTTTTCATTTTCGTATGGTTCGTATGGTAGGAGGCCGTATGAAAAACGTAATAATAAATTCGTATTTTCCTCTCTTTGTATAGCCGGTCCACCTATTCAATAATATCGAATTCAAAAGTAATTTTTTAAGAGATGAAAATACGATATCATGTTTTTCCATAATATGAGAAGGCTTTTCTATGATAAAATTACATAAAAATGGAAAAAACTCTGTCTAATCTGTATATCACATTAATATGGTTTAAAACTTGAATTATTGTAGTCCATATTTAAGAAATATTTACCGTTTACTTTTTTTTCTTTTTAATTCTTTAAGTTTACTATTACATTTTTGATTCACTGTTTATAGTTTAGCATAATAATCATTAATCATACAAATTATTATTATTTTTCAACAGCTCTGGTGATAAACAGTGGCATAAAAACGAATTTGTTATTGGGCCTGTGCAAGTTTTCCAGTACACTTATCATCTTGACCGGATTCGCCTGAAGGGACAGCGTAAAACTTTCGGATGGACCGCGGTGTCCATAATGGTAATTTATAGTTTTATGAATAATTAATATAATTTTCGTGTGTTTTTATTTTGGTTTTCAGCCATATTTATCGGTATTTTATCACAATTGAAATGACCAGCTTCTCAAAAGGGTTATCTTATCAATGAGCATAACATCGATGCGACATGATGTTGCAAGTTCAAATCAAACCACATATACATACGTGCCTTTCGTGCCTATAAAATAATATTTTAGTTACAATATGACATGACGGTCACTGTCAATGATGCGGTTAACCAACTTCCGGTTCTCCAAGCAGTTGGATGGATGACCTCTAAACGGCGTTATCCGTGCCTTCACACATACACTATACGACTAACCCGTGTTTAACTGCAGTTCTTCTAATCTGAAATCAATCAAAAAATCCACATGGTGAGACAATGGTTATAATTGCAGAAGTCCTACCTGAAAAATAGATTAAATATATATATATAATCATAAAAATATATTAAATCCGTTTTAGAAATTTGATGGACCAAAATATCGCTATCAAACGTTTACCGCACGCACTTGTCTATAGTGATTATACGAGTGTTTATATATGAGCCTATACTATCCGAGCATATAAATATTATAAAGGCATAAACAATATAAAGTCACGGTTTGATGATGTATAAGTACATCAACATTTTCACCGAAGTACTTTAAATATATGAAATAAAATATAGTGGTTATTATAAAAAAAATTTAAAAAACAACAACAAGACAAAAAAAAAATTATCAAAGTTCTATAAAGTATATATGTACACAGAAAAAAACAAGTTATAGGTACAGATAAATTTTTAAAATAATGCACATAAATAATAGTAGAAAAAAAAATTGGAAAATTCAACTACCTGCACAAAAAATAATTAAATACATAATGTTTGATTATTGTAAAAACTAGAGTGCTAAAAACAGTAAAAAAGGCACTATTAATATCGGTTTTATACGGTATCCAATAATATGAACATACATTTTTATCGTATTAATAACATATTATACGTATATAGTATATTTCAGAAAATTCGACAGTTGTAATAACTTTTGTTCTATCCATAATATTTAATTTTTTTCTTTTTTATGTAATTAATATAGTTAAATTCTTACAACAACATTTTTCTTTACTATAATATAAATTTGAAAATATAAAATTGTATTTTATCATTAAAAAATATTAAAATAGCCACTTTGTATACAAGATTTTTAAAAAAATTAATGTACTTAAATATCTATTATAATTTGGTCTTTAATTTATTATGATATTTAAATTTTTTGAAAATTTCAATTTAATAATTTAAATTGTTGTACGTTCCATCAATATTAGATAAATTCCTGTCTAAATGAATGGTGTGGTGTACAATATCATGTGATAAAATTATTTGATAGACAATGCATATGGATTTGTTTACTTTTAATTGCTAACTTTTTTACAGGCATAAAAAATCATAGAAAATTAACGAATAATTCAGAGTTCTAAGCATCAACATTTTTCTAAACATCCGTGTCACAAGATGGCCATATATTGAATTTTTTTTTTTTTAATAATAAAACAAAAATTGCAATTTAAGAATTGGTTTTCTTAAAATAATAAAAAAAAGTGTTTAGGAATATTTGCACTTTTATAATGTAGTGCAGTATAATATAATTTAACGAAAAAAGAATAAAGTGAAAAATAATGAATAGAACAAAAGTTATTGCCTTAATTGTAGAATCATTCTAAAACACCCTGTGTATAAATGGATAGGTTTCAAATATAATGATCAAACGCAGTGCATGAAAAATTGGTTTATCCGAACCTTTCTGAAAATGCCGTGAGCATTACATTTAATTACCGGTTTACCGTAATCCTGGTATACGCGTCGCCGCCGGCTCGGACAAAGGTGAAACTCCCATTCGATTATGTGATGCGAAAATAATAATTATTGTGCGTCTATACATGATTTGCAGGTATACACGTACCCCCGTGGTAATCGAATTATTTTCCAAAATATATTATATATATTATAAAACGTGCTATTGGTTCGCTGTAAAACGCAATGCAGACACTCGCGAGGGCGGTCGTATTTGGGGGTCATGAGCGGGCGAATACGAGAGATAAAGACAGAAAGTTAGTGAGGGGATGGGTGAAACAAAAAGAGAGAGAGAGAGCGATAAGGGTGGTCAAAAAAAGCTTGATAGTGGATAAACCGAAATTTTTTTTTTACTGTTCACATATATCGACTTTTTTTGCCGTCGTAAAACATCTACGAATAGCTATCATCACACGCTATGCTATATATATAAAAACCGATGACAAAAACTATAAAAACGCTGTCGACCGTGTGATAAATTTATTGTACGAATTTTATAACCGTCGAAAGATCTACCGCCGCCGTGCTAAATTACGATGTGTGGACATTCACAACGCACGTGCGCACGTGATTTTAATTTATTATTGTTTCCGGTTTGACTATATATACTACCGTTACTGGATGATTTTTTTTCCACGATCATCCCGTTTTATGCTTGAATTATGCATTTTTCAAATTCAGATTTATGGAAAATGTATGCGTACTATAGATTACTATATTTTATTTTTACAAATACATAGATTTTTGTGTACTTTTTGAGAATATCATCCTGTGGCAGCACAATTTTTTTTTTTTTTTTTTAATGCAAATATAATTTGTTAATATTATTTGTTTAGTTTTGCTAGAATTATTATTTATATAACACGCAGTCCAGATTCGGTGCAGCACGTTCACGAAGTTATTAAAATTCATTTAAGATGGATTTTGTTCTATAATTTCTTTGATATATAGGTGTAGAGCCATAGAATATTATAAAATCAATGATACAGATAAATTATTATTAATCTGACACAGATGAATGAGCTGGCGATCATACTTAAATGTTGTCTGAAACGTCACGCCAGATGTCACATACTCGTCCAGTGAAATGTAAGTGTATAATATAGCTACAAACAAGTAAAATGCACCGTTTCTCTAAAACACGATTGGGTTATGTCGTATTGTATTTTGTTATGTCTTGTATCAAGTTCATGGTAAAATTATGGACAAAACCATAGTATAGAATAAATATGTTGTGTAAACATTTTTATAAAAACAGAATCGCGAGTTGGCACCAAAATTAATTACGACTTTTTGATGACTTTACAATGACAATCAAATCGTTATTAGGGAAAATTTGCATTTCACTCATTTGTGTTATACCGCACACTTTCAATCGACTAAATAGGGGAGAAAAATGGGTTCCAAAAGTTTCTTCCATTGATTTAAATGTTGTTATTCGAATAGACGTTTTAAACGTCAGCACCATATTTGTTTTGTGCGATCAACATAAGTATATATGTATATTGTATATAGGTCGTGTAATTTATAAATAAAAGAAAAATGTCAAATATTTAAATTGTATGTATACAACTTATCTTGGTCGTAATTTTACGATGATTTTCCCCACGGCGTTCATTCACGGTCATATGTACATTGTACACAGTGTACAAAATGTGTACAACGGAAAAACAACGCTGCAGTCATCAACGGCATTAATATTTTTGTAAGCTTTTCTTCCTGTACAGCTGCCTGCTCACGTGGCACACGGATGCGGTTCGTAACGATATACTTACGCCGTCGGAATAATAGACATATATATAAATGTGTGTACGGGCCGGAAAACGAATGGAATAGGATTTGTAAATATAAATGCATCTAATGTATGGAAACTAAATCCACCGCTCGTAAAATGCGTAACAGTTGAATTTATTTTTCGTTACACGTTGTATAAAATGTACGCGTACGGCGTGCAATATTTAACATTATTGTAACGTATTGTATGCGAAGCATTAGCAGACATGTTACGTACGCGCATTATCCATGTGAACGGTATAAAATATGACCGGAAACGTGATTTCTGGTCGTAATTATTATGTAGAGTTACAGCTGATGCGATAAATGTCATTGACTTAAATTTTTTCCTCGCGGCGCGCGATCAACCAAAGTTTTCACATGTATGGGAAACGTAAACACGCATAACGCTCGACAAAACGTTAAAACGACTCGGTGAACGGTTAAAATCGACTTTTCGATCAAATCAATAAATTTGTACTAGAAATATAATTTTCAACTCTTCACCGACGCCGTCTCGATAACGTAGAGCATTTATAGATAACTATTCGCAGTACTCTATAACCGTCTAACCTATCACCTGAGATATCTATCCTTCTTCAATATCGGGTGTGATACCGAATAAACAAATAAATTACAACTAATTTTATATTTGAATAGTAAAAATTAATAAATTCGAATTGAATATATAGACTAGAACTTTTAATAGCATTAATCAATTTTGACGTTTAGAATAATCAGTCCCGATCATAATATTACTTCCCGTTACATAAGATATAACATATTATGCGTATACATTATACGGCCCACGTATTACTGTATTTTATTACAGTATTATATTGTCCCTTGGTGTTAATAAATATTGAATTAAAATGTTTCAAAAAGCAATTAATACAATCGTGCAAGTTTTATTTAAACTCGAGAAAAGCATATTAATGAAAACAAAAAGTATACAAACAAAATTACTCTGTATACATAATACATATATAATAAAAAGGAAAATGTATTTTTTTTAAAATCTAAATAATCGTGCTCTGGCTTATTTTTAATTGTATTTTAATTATAAAAACTTAATATTATAATGTTTCAATAATAACGTTGTCTAAAAGTTCGTAACAATTAATAACGCCATATTTTTGATTAATGCTTCACCAAACATCGAATGGCGTTGTAATTGCTCAGTCTGAAAACAGTTATTAATTTACACATTTTTATCCGACCGAACGGTATCTCTGTCACCGAAGACTTAAGTTCTGAATCCATTTGCATATACATGTATATAAATATACACACATTGTTATATCAGTGCATTTTTTATATATATATATATATATATAATTTTTTTTTGTGATAACTTATCACTGATAATTATAACAATTAAACATCGGTGCAATATGAACGCAACAATAATAAACGCTATGCACGTTGCATCGCGTAAAATCGCATTGTTCCAATTGTATTAAATATACATATTGTTGCAGCCTTTAGGCATTAGGATTATGACTTATGAGTATTGAATATTTCAATGAAATAGGCATTGAAAAATATGAATTGCTTTCATTATAAATAATTAGTAATAACTATTATATTTTCTTTTATACATTTTAATTTTAAAGAATTAGTGATGTTTACAATATTAATAATACTATTATAAACTATTATATACATAAATGAATAATGTTTTTTTTCAAATTATAATTTGATTTTCTTTTGATAATTATAAATTAATATTATAATATTTATAAAGTAATAGGTATATTACTAAACAACAATATACAAATCTGATAAATAGGCTATTGGCTATAAATCTATAATTTATGGTAAATTAATATAATTCAAATAGCAATACAATATAAAGGTTATATAATATAGATAATAAAAATGTATAATAGTGCATATTGTTAAACCTTATACATGATAAATACCTTCATAATAATACATCTAATCAATATAATATTGTAATTGTTACTAGGTACATATTGAATTAACATGAGTTAAGAAATGTATTTAGACATACCACATACCTATGTGCGGTTGATGAGTTCTGAACATTTTTCTAAATATTTATGTAGTAGATGTTTTTATGAATTATTATTTATTATTTATTTATGTAACAGCTATAAAATAATGTACTATATAAGAAACATTACAACACAGTATTATAAAATTTTCAATTTTTAACATCAGTTAAAACTGAAGTAGAGTAGATGCGTTTACTGTACCTATTTATTTTCATGGTTTTACATTGTCATTGTTTTTATTATTTTTCATCCAAATGATATATTTCGAAAAAATAATTTTCACAAAACAGTAGAACCCTATAGTAACAACTATACTGATAGTTTATATACGGTACGACTTGAGTCGCACTCAAGCTGAACACATAATTCAATGCGATATACAACAAAGTGCGTAGTGCACTTTGTAATAATATTATATTGCATTTGGCTGTTCGTTGGCGGTATTGTAAATGTAGGATACGATGTATGTACTTGAAAGGGTTCAACAATGATATAACATAATAATAATAATTAATAAAACACAAAGTGAAATAACGAAATAGATATACTGGTTTATTTTGTGGTGTCAGTACATATCATAATACATAATTTTTATTATCAATTATACATCATGGTGTACCGTTTGGACTATGTCATTTTTGAGTTTGCGATGTAGGTAAAAACTACATAAGTTAACAGGTCTGAAACAAACAAGACAGAAAGATGTCATTAATCACCTGGTAAACCAAACAAAAATTATATTAAATGTTTAGTCTATACTGTCTATAAATAGACGGGAATAAATCGATTTGCATATACTCTATATCTTTTAAAATGTTAGAACAAATATTTAAAATATAATTCATCATGATTTATTTTATCAAAAAGCTTCGAGAAAAAATTATAAATTAATTGAGTACAAGTGATATTTGCTTTATTGTTAATAAAATAATAATAATAATAAAACTTATTTCATGTTTATTGAAATTAAATTTCTTGAATAATCACCCAAAGAAAAAAGAAAATAAAGGAAACACGAAATATTAAACAGCAAGTTTTTTTTTCGTTTTACCGATACAATTATGTATTTTTTCGTGTATCTCAATTATTTTTCATTTTAAACAACAATTTATATTAGCGTTCAATAATAAATTGTGTATAAAGTAATCATTTTCATTACAAACGGGGAAATAAAACCGAAAAAAAATTGTTGGCGAATAAAAATAATCAATAGGCAGTACCGACCGTGTGTACGGTTTGAATAAAAATTGATCGTTCAACGGAAATCGAGGCAAATTATAAGTAATAATAATCATAGTATCAGTGAAAATTAAAATGTTTCTGTAATCCCAGTCAATTGGTCTTAAGTAACATAATTATACATTTATCGAACAATTTATTCGGCTGTTGTATAATTTTATTCATAATGTATTTGTATTCCGTACAATTTATATGATTTATAAATTATTATATTTATGTAAACAATGATTGTTGTCTTACCATTGATTGGCTGGTGGCTGGAGCGGCGGCCTTAGCGACGGTGCTGATGGCCTTGGCAGATTGGACTTGTCCGACGACAACGATGTTCATGGATACCTTTTCTGCGCCCATTTTTGGTTTTTGGTTGGTTTTCGTGGAACGAAGTGAATTGAACTGCGTGCAGAAAGAAATAAAAATATATTATAATATGCAAACAAAATATTGTTGAGTTACGATCGTAAATTACTATCACGGTACATGCAAATAGGTATAGAGGTACTCACTAGAGAATGTAGTTTCACAAAAAAATATGTGTTATGCCTGAATCGGGATAACCGGTGCGCTTTTATACGCCGGCTCTCGCTTCACCCACCACACACCGACGATGGATCGCGCGACATGGCGTGATTTTCGATACGGCAGATGACGTCAATAGATCCGCATATACCGTGCGTGTTTCGCGGTTATCGGCACTGTACACGAGAACATTATTATGGCGTTGCGTTTTTCATTCTCGTGAATTTTCATGATGTTGCCCTCGAAATCACGTATTACGCCTAATTAATCGCGATCGTTTATTTGTGTACGCGCGGCTCGTTTTTTGCGAACGATTGGAAATGTTTCTTTGCCCGCGAAAACACAATGCAATTGTATACCTTATATTATCGTGTCAGGTATTGATAGTACTATGATAGTATTGATATCTTTTATTTTATTTTGTTTATGATCTGAATTAGCGATATGTCTACCGCCTATATTGGTTTCGGTAAAGCGAAGGTTTATTTCTTTTTCCAACACTTTAGCCGGTAAATCCGTACCAAAAGCTCCACGTAACAATATTTTAGACCGGAAACCGGATATACAGCTGATGGTATACTTTAAAGAGCTAGGTATCTTTTCGCTTATTTCAGTAGTTTTTCGCTAACTGCAAAGAAAAAAAAACTGAGAAATAATGTTTTTAAATTATGTTTTCATCAAGTGTTTTTGTATTTATTTTAGTACCTATATATATATATATATATATATATAGAAAACAATAGGAGGCAGGTCTGCCACTTCATCATGAGTTATAATATATTTTTGTTTTATAGCTTTCGAAAAACTCGTGAGTTTTCATTTAATATTATTATTATTATATTTTTTCATCACAACAATTTAACGTTACCTGTTCTTATTTTTAACCTTTGCGGAACATAAATTACTTATCTAATATACGATATATCACACCGGTTTTCATTCAGATCTCCATAGTAATATATTCATCATTGCTTAACGCTTCAAGTTCAAAAAAATAATATACCTATATTATTGTCATTATTATTACTTGTTTGTACTTGAATAGTGATTCAAAAGACCACCACCGATTTTATAATCGAATACATTTGACTGTACCTTCATGGCACAAGCAGTTTAATGTTTTGTATAAACACTCTTATTTAGCGGGTTGCAATATACTTTTGGTTAGCAATAATCGTATAGTAAATATTATGATAATCATGAACTATATCGTATAACAATGACGTTGCATAGCACGTGAATAATGCAATTTTAACTGAGACACGTTGAGTTATCGTTTTACTTCTTTTAAGTGGTGAAACAATACATAGTCATCATAACTACTACAGCTTATTCTTATCGTATATTTGATGTCGCAGTTGTTCGGTTTGCATACTTATGTGGTATGTCGAATTTGCAATACGTAAAACAGAATAAACAATTGATATCTGCAGTCATTCGCAAACGTGAAATGCTTTTATTATTTCATATTACGAAAGACGCGTTCATTAAGATAGCTCCATCGCTATCTAATGGATACCACATTATCAATGTTTTGAAAATTAATTGCAAATAATTGCAAATCAATTTCATAATTTTCAAATCTTCTCTAAGATGCTTATAAGTACATATACAGAAACCATATGGTTTTCATTTTTAACGACATCGGTCGAAGTCGAGGTTATCTAATTAGGTAACTTTGCTATTAAAATTAAAATATTATAATAATATGTCAACTGCCTCAGACGAATTTGCATTATTTTATGTGTACTAAATGGCATAATGTTATAGAAAATATTAACCAACAAGTCGATCCTTAATTCATATTTAATCGTTCTCAAATATTATATCTACATTATTTTCAAATTGTACGTTTTTTTTTTCTCTAAGAATTCCATGATGAATATACTAAATATATGTCATATCTATTTTAAAAAACATTTTTTTCAGATGACACAATTTTGATACTAGGCAAACCTCAAAATTATTTCAATCAATCACACAAACAATAATTACTCGTATATTAAATATAAACATATTTATGGGTTCTTGTACTTTATGCGAAAATGGTTTATCAATCGAGTTATTGATTTTTTGACGTAAAATATATGGCTTCACTGACGAAAAAATAGTCCTAATGAAAATGTATATTGTATAATGAATCGGTTAAAAAATTATGTAATCCATTGGCCAAGGTTCCGTTTGAAAAAATACTATAATAATATATCCTACAATATACGCATAATATTTTCCTATGTAAAAAAAATGTATGATCATTGATCACGCGTTCTTGTTGACGAATAATCATCGTGCTCGCGCAATCACACCACTAGGTCGGCCCACTTCAATCGGCTACCGGCGCGACGGCGGTCCGTATAAATACGAGTCGATATATTCGGTTCGAGCATAACACGTCTACTTGTGCAAGTAATATATTCCTCGGTAAGTGTACACGATCGAATTGAAAACTTCGCTCCGGATTATAAAAAGAAAAACATTATCATTTACTGTTTTATTTCTACAGTTTTCTTCACTTCACTCCACGAAAACCAACCAAAAACCAAAAATGGGCGCAGAAAAGGTATCCATGAACATCGTTGTCGTCGGACAAGTCCAATCTGCCAAGGCCGTCAACACCGTTGCAAAAGCCACCCCAGCCACTAGCCAATCGATGGTGAGCATAAAAACTGTTATTATTATTGTTATGATTATTATTTGTTATTATCATTATTCAATACATGTCTTTTATCCGCGGTACGACATAATAATATTATGTAGTCATATAATCAGTCGGGTTTTGTGGAAATCATAATGTGATATATTTATTATAAAGGTGTACAAGTACAGTGATTTCGTATTTTACGACCGTAATAATACGTCGATAGTATATTAAGCGTTTTTTAGAGTAATAATAATTAATGTTGACTTTTAATCGAATTTTATTCAACCCTTTCAAACATTATACGCACATCGTCACAATATATCCGTGCACTCTATTCCACGCCACGTTCAAAACGGATTCAATGTGTTAATAATGTGCTTCATTCAGAACAGAACTATTTTTTTTTTTTAAAAATATTTTCCTAATTAGAAATTATATTTTTATTGAAATGTAATCGTAATCGAACAATAGACAACATTAATTAGATGAGAATATTGTATTCAATAATATTATATTATATGTTTATAACCACGGGAATATTTCGAATTAATATCATACATTTTAAATTAAAAAAATAAATAAAAATTTGGCAACCGATTGGGAGCTAAAATGTAAATTGGTTCTATAGCAAAAAAAATCCTATAGTACATGCAAGACTTCTCCTTGGTGTTTTCCATTTTATATTTTCTGTTTTCAGCGTACCTTGGTTTATGTTGTTCGTTTTTATTATAAATATCATTTACATTATTTTCATAAATCGGCAGTTAAATTTCGCAATTAAATTGACATAACTATCACCATTTATGTACGACTTGAAATGTTGCATATAATTCTTATTTCACAATAAATATAAGGGCTTTTGTTTAATAAATACCTTCTCAAATTTTTGGAATATTTTTATGATTAAAATACGAAATAACTTTCAATTAAGTTATTTACTCATTTATAATTGTACATACATTTTTGTAAAAGAAATCAGAAATATCAGTTACTACTTTCTTGTCCATAAAAATTGAGTGTTTCGATTAAAATTTATTTAATATTCAAAAATATTTTAGTCTAACAAATTTTAAATAAACTAAACGTATTCTTTCTCGATGGCATATATCTTATTTCGTACAACATTTTATATCATTAAATTTATAATCTAATGATGTATGACTGACTTCACATATAATTAATGTGATTATGTTTTGTTTGTTTCAGAACTGATTATAATTCATGTAACCAACACATCAGGAGCTCAAAAATGCCATAGCCCAAACAATGCACAACATTGTAACCAATATTATGTATTGAAATCACAAAAATAAATCAGTTTAAATTTTTTTTAACCTTGAGTTTGTTATATTATTCATATCTATATGTAACATATCCTTTGGGTTTAGGTAAAAATGTTGATCAACATAACATGCAAATTTTCTTTGAAAGTACAATAATACATATATTGTTATAAATTATAATACTATGTATCGATAATCGCTTGTTATGGTATAATCAATCTTAATCAGAACTTTTTACTATATACTCAAAATATAAAGGTTGAATGAAAAAATGTATTATTGAATTGGAAAAAACATACATCGAGCATGAGGTAAAGACCCCAATATTCTACAAATGTATAAAGAATAAAGCAAAAACTAAATAAAATAAATACCATTAGATAATAATAAACATATCTAATAATATTTACTTAACAAATCAAAAAATTGACGCAAATCATTTTTATATTATTTCGATATAATGAAAAATTGCGCGTAAGCTGACGGAAAGTCTCCTATGGGAAATTTCAAATATAATAATATGGTCCACGCAATATTATATTAATTACAATACCGGGCATAGCCGTATGATATTATTTTATGCTGATTAGATCTGTTCAAGTACAAGTACTCATATTGGTATACATCCACTCACGCACGCGTAGCCACTTGGACCGATTACCAGGAGCATAATATTATAATACCTTGGTACGCTAAAATATTGATACATATTGCACAACTTTGCAATTCTAGCCGTGATGGTATGTTCGTTGAAATTCGATTGTTTTCGCGCGCGATATTTTTGATTACTGCGGTGTTTAGCGACTAAATTTGTCAAAAATGTATTTGACAACCATCGTTAGGAAATAGATATTATTTCAATCGATTCGTCACGTTGCGATATAATATAATTTTCAGTACATCCAAAAAAATGTGTTTTATTCATAATTTAGCAACGTTGCGTCGTGTTCAAACTGAAAAAATTTGATCGGTTTAGTTCACGTTTTTAGAACAAAATATAATTTAATTTATTCGTAATTATATATATATATATATATAACTATGATACGTTTTCCAAAACCACAAAACAAATAATTATTTATGAATTCACCAAAATATTAGATTTGCATTTGTGATCTATGAAATAATAATCATAATAAATTGGGTACACGATAATTGAAAACATAATATAATATATTATTACTTCATTGTATATAACCAGGGCGTGAAAGTTCTAGAAAATGCATATTTCTCTTGGTTTGTCATAGAATATTCAAAATATAGTATAAATATGTTTCACACTTCTCTGTCGACGATGTTACAAAATTTAATTTTACAATTTTTTTTCGCACATTTATGGGTTTTATTGCTGTTTTGCAAATTTAGGGTTTATATTGCTATATTTGAATTTGTTTTCATATAACTGGAAATATTCACATTTTGTTGAAAACAATTGAAATTTAGTGTCATTTCAAATATTAATACATATGAAATAATTTAATTATAAATACGCTTTTACAAATATATTTAAGTAACTAATTTTTTTTTTTTTTTACCAGCTTATAATCAAGCCAGTCTAAGTAGTTCTTGTCATCTGTGAACCTAAAAATTTGTAGAGTTACATTTCATTTTTTCCACCAAATTTGTAATTTTTTCCCATTAAATGCATATTTTTTTGATTTTTTGTGCTATTTATAGCGCATGTATTAAAGTTTTTAAGTGTATATTTAAAAACTAAACCGTATTAATTTTAGTTCTACAACTTCCCAGCCCTGCATATAACTACAATTGCAACATTATTTAATACTGTATTAAACTAATATTATTTTTAATTGATTCAATAATTTTCTTGAAAACAAAATTAATTTTGTATATAACTCTCAATTATTAGACTAAGGGCGTGGCGTTGAAATAATGATAAAATACCGATTTTTCGATTCATCCCCATTGTTATAACTCGTTTGAGCAAACGGCGTTTTGCATAACATATAATTATAAACGAACAATAATCGTCATCGCTAGAAGACCGCTATAACGGCCTCTAACCAATAATAATAATATATGAATTGTTGAGTTAAGACGTAGAAATTAATGATAATTGTGTGCGTTGTTTTGCATTTTTAACAATCGTTTACGGGTATGTTTATTGTTGGCCGTGAGGATATGCGGACGATTTTTCTTGCACGGGTGGTTACTACCCGTATAACGATCGCTAATGTTCGACTAATATTGTTTAACCTTTTAGTGGTGTCATGGTTTCCTTTTTTATTTATTTTTTTATTTTTTGCAGTGCGTAGGTGTTATTGTAATAGTAACGAGAAAACCACAAACGAGCCGTAGTCCCGGCGACAAAGACACGCGGATGAATCTATATTGTGTAGAAATCGGGGAGAAAAAAATATGTTACTCGAGTTCGTATGTGTACAACTGTTATTGTAATACGGTGGGTACATAGGCAATAATTATTACGAGCAGCTGCAACCGAAGCATAATCAGAAAACGGGGGCACAAGCACACGGCGGTGTAAGTATAAAATGTAATATCGATTGTTGTTCTCGCGGCGCATCACGATGACGAACCTATAACGGTGTTGTTATGTACTATATTGAGAAGTCATCGCGCCGCCCGAGATGATAAAATTGTATTTCTGTCTTCATCTCGATACTCCGACACCATTCAACGTTCGTTTCGGTGTAAAATTACAGTAGTTATTGTAATAGTTGTAAATGATATTACATCAATACATAAATATGTGCATTTGACTTTAATAAATTCTAGACACGAATCAGCAGTGACGGATTTTCAACATTTTCATGGGGAAAGGGAACTATGTATTTCTAGCGTATACCACGTGTCAAGTACTTAATTATAATCATGGAGACATGCGATACAATCCGTATAATATACAGACATCGTCCATCGATCATTGTTATTATCATAAAATTGAAATAAAACTCAATATATTGGCGTCTGGGGATCCAGACCTTCATGGATACCCCCCCCCCCCGGAAAAACGCCACTGTGGATCACTGACAATCACGGGTTAAGATAATACATGGATAGTACCCAATGAACGAGCCATGGTAAAAGGTCATCAAACTGGATCTTCTACACTGCAAACGTAATACTGGTGGATAAAATGTCTATCTAAACACGCACGTGTGATAATTACATGGTCGGTAATTCTATTTTCAGCTTTTTTTTTTTTTTTTTGCTATTATCAGTAATCTTCGATTTTGAGTAAAAATGATTATACTAGGCGAACGACTTATTTATAACTGTGTAACAAAATTATTAAATATTTTTTTTTTCAACTGTGAAAAATAATAACAGGATTATATACGTAAGAATATAAATACACGAAAATGTGCGTGTATAAAATATATACTACAGGACTACTAATACGATTTGTTTTACCCGGAATTGCAGTTGCAATTCGCCATTAGCTTCGTCCGACTTCTTTTCCGCATCTAAAATAATATTTAGACATTTACACAACCACAGCGGGAATAACTGAAAAAAATCAATAACAAAGCAAAAAAAATTATTTACACGAAAAAAGACGAAAAAAGCGAAAATAAATTGATTTATTTGGAATCAAAATGACACAAAACGGATTGATGTATATATAAAAAAACATCGACTTCCATCTCATGTATGAAAAAAGAAACATAAATACTTTAAAACCCTAATTTTATATGGTATACAATTTCTATTTGAAACGAAGCCGTGCTCAACTATCTAGCGGAGAGTAATATTCTGTTCAAATCCGATCGCATTAAGGCCACGGCGGCTATTATTGTTTAACGGTGGCGATTTTGGTGCGCTACTACATTATATACATATACTGCTTGTGTACCACGGACTTCAACGCGTAGCCTGCACGGAGTCATTATCGGTCGGCAAACCGATAATGTTTCGTGGTTTCTCATCTCTTATTTCTTCAATGATATACACACACACGCGCGCGCGGGTGGGTTTTACACGAAGGATTTTGAAGCCACTGCGTGTATATCGTTGGTTTTTCTTAGGATTTTTTTTTATTTTTTTTTTCACGGTCAATTGGTCTACGCCATTGGCCCTTTCCGGAAACGACGACTAGATGTGTGCGCTGCGTGGTTATTTTTTGCTCTCTCTCTCTCCCTCTCTCTCTCTCCCTCTCTCTCTCTCTCTCTCTCTCTCTCTCTCTCTCTCTCTCTCTCTCTCTCTCTCTCTCTCTCGCCCTACCACCGACCCGTAAGTATGGCCGTACACACAGGATAATTTATTATACACTTTATCTAGCATGGTCGGCCACCACGGGCGCAGGGAGTCTTGACAGGAAACAGCGTGCGGCTCGGGCTACTTATTGGAATTTCAGATTTGACAGGTCTATATTATGAACGCCGAAACGATTGTTTCTTTTCTTGTTTGCGACGGGGCAGGGCTGTTCATTGAACTGCGGGCGAGGGAAAAGCTAAAACGACTGCCCTTTGTTCGATCGACCCACATGACGGTGCGTATACATAAATACAATGTACATGTATATATATAGGCGTGTTGCATAGCCCGGAGAATCCAATTCACCGACGAAATACCCTCTCCCGCCGTCGCTAACACCCGAGGAATTCGCGACAGATACGTTATTATTCACAAACGCATATCTCGTATAACTCTCTCTTTTTCTCTCTCTATCTATCTCTTCTTGTCTCCCGTGTCCATGTCTTCTCCATGCTCACTTTTCCCCCTCACTGCGACGACCCCCATGCATGTGACGACGCTTGTGTTTTACACGACTTCGATATTGAAAAATGTAAAATATCTCCTTGTTCAGGCCAAATCCGTCGTCAGATCGGACGTGGCCGGAAATAGTCGGTTGAATCATAATATTATACATTGCCGGGTTTAGCTGGTAAAATCAAATGTATATGTATTGCAGTTGGAATCTGCTAAGATCAAATATTGTTCAAACTGTTCAGATAGAATTTAATAAAACTGTTTTCTTTTCATTGCGTAATTAGATTTAACTTCACTGGTTCGGGCTAAAGTTTTTTTTTCATTTCACCTCGTTTAACCCCATCCTTACTCCTTGATAGTTGAGTAATTTTGAAAAATACTTTCTCAGTGCTATCATCTGTTTTTTATTTTTATTTTTGTGTCTTTGTACACGATTTCGACCAGAAGGATTGCTTCGATACGTACAAAGCTTCAACTTTCGTCTAATTGGTGGTACAGTATGGAGGTAATTTTTTGAATTTCTCAATAGATTTTCCAATTGTATTGAGAAAAACACCGTACAAATATCAAAAATAAGACTACGATGTAAGTTCCTTATTCGATTGTTACATATTATTATTGATTGTCATACAGCGACTCGAAACGTTTACTGGGTACTTAATATCCATCGTCATCATAAAACCGACCCTATATCAACATAATATATCAAAATATGATCTTGGTTACCTGCATTAAGTGAAAAAAAGGTATACATCTGGAGCCCAGATGGCCATCGACCCTTTAAAAATCGTTCCTGATTGCACGCCTAGACTATATGATCCCCATACATACCCTGGAAATGTCAAAGCTATCGTGGATTAGGCTCATAGGCGCAACTAGAGCTTTTATTTTAGGGGAGCTAAAAATATCAAGACCACCCAGACCCGCGGGAGCTACGCGCCCACACCACCTATTCCCCCACAATACACATTAATGATACATACACATAAATTCAACTCAATAATATTAATACAATTTTTCTGTCTTTAGTACAATACACATCTAAAATATCTACATCATTTAACGAGTTAACAACATCTCTCTCGATATTCAATACTGCTAAATTTGTGAAACGGTCTTGTAGTAATGTAGCATACTGGTTCGTAACCAATTTTTGATACGCCTCATAGAAAAAAATGATCATTTGCAAGTTTCTGAGCTTATGGTAATACTTATTACTACTTGTAGCAACTAATAAAGATATGGATAAACATGTTTTTCGATAACTTTGCTAATATTATTAATATCAAAATCAGGTTTGATAGTAATCATGCAGTTTCTTGCTACAGTCATTATTTTTTTCTATTAAAACTTTATTAGCTATATACATTTTTGATACAACAGATCCTGATTTCTTACTGGACACATATTCAGACAATCTTGTAGTACTCTGTACATGTATTTTAGTACCAGTATGAGACATTAATTTTGATGATAACTGTAAATTAATTTA